>CAIGRP010040056.1:0-11574 GCA_903798385.1 Fraxinus cuspidata
CGAGCTTTATTTTTTTGGCCGAGCTTTTGCTCGGCTCGGCTCGGGCCCAAAAAAGCTCGGACCTGTTTTGTTCGAGCCGAGCTCGAGCTTTGAGTTTCGGCTCGTGGCTCGGCTCGGCTCGGCTCGTTGACATGGCTAAATATATTAATAAAATTAGTTATTGACTTTGATTTAAACTAAAATTTAGATTTAATTCCTACAAAAAGGGATTGTTCACAAATTCCCTCGGTTGAGATAATGGTTACATTAAATCCCTGTTTGATGATCATTATTAAGAAAATATTTTATTTTGAATAGTATTTTTTTTTTTGAAAAATGTGTGGTTAAGAATTGTGAATTTTTTTTTTGGTTTATGTGCAAAATAATATATCGTGGGAATCTGATTGAAAATGAATATATTAATTAAAGAGTTTTATATTAAAAGAAGACAAACAGAGACTAAATTAAAATGTGAAAAAAAGGAACAAAAATATAAGCTTAGCGAACAAACCCCTATTTGACCCCATTTTTCACAAAAAAAAAAAATAATAATAATAATAAAGGATTTTTTAATAGTGAATTTTTTTAAGAATGTATAGTTAAAAATTGTAAATTAATTTATTGAAAGAATTTACAGTAGATAGCGCGACTCAAATAGGAACTAAATTCAAACAAATTAGAGTTGGTCAAATTGTACGAGCTTATAATTTTTCTAGTTACCGGATAGATGGACCATTAAAGGTTTAACGCCACAGTACTCTTTAATCAAGACGAGGTATACAAGGAAAGTTGAGTTAATATTTCACATGTGAAGTACAACCACTCAAAAGCAATATCAGTCAAATGTCACGTACTTTTTCCAACAAGTAAATCTAGGTAAAATCCTATTACCCTCAACCGCTGACAACTTGTATTAGGCAATTAATTATTAGTTGATGATAATTAGGTCCTTGTTTGATCTCAATTTTTTTTAAATATATTTTTTCTAACTTCTTTTTAATTACTTATTCAAATTTTTTTCTTACTTTTAACTACAATCTCATTAATCTACTATTCTAAAATACATTTTATATGAAAAAATGAAGCTCAACAACAAACAATGCAAGTTGCAAAATGACCCGTTTGGTTAGCATTCATCTAGTTTTCATTATTCTATATTATAATAAGAGAAATAACGATTTTTTTAAGAATGTGTGATTAAAAAAAAAGTTTTTGGATTTACGTAAAATATTATTTTATTGAAAAATGTGTGATTGATAAGAAGAGAAAAATGAATTATAATTGGGTAGTTAGCACATAAGGTCCCAACCTTTCATTGTTATTGTGGAAAACGTCCACATCTTTTTTTTTTTTTGCATTTTCACCTTTATTTTCACATTTCATTGAGTAAAATGTCATTTTCATCTATTTTTTAATTAAAAATTGTGAAATAACTAAAATACCCTTTCCTTTAAATAAAACAAAAGAAAAAAGAAAAAAAACTAATTGCAATTATAGTACCAATTTTTTTGAAAAGCACAAATAAGTCCCAAACAAATTATTAAAATGGTAATTAATAAATATTGTCCATATCTTTTCAGTCTATTGCGAAAAAATCCATACCTTTCATTTCTTTTTAACATTTTTTATCCTTAATTACACATTTGATTGTGCAAACCATCATTTCCCTTCATTTTCAACCAATTTCTCAATAAAGAACTGTGAAATAATGAATATAACCTCATATTTAAATAAAAAAATATTTTTTAATTTCTAATTCTTTAATAATTTATTTTGGACTCGTGTGCACTTTTTAATTTGTTAAATTTTTTAAAAATTTTAAATAAATTTAATTGGGAATCGTTTGCACTTTTTAAAAAAATTGGGAATATGGTTGCTATTAGTTTTTTAGGTTTTTATTTAAATATAAGGGTATATTCATCATTTCACTGTTTTTTTATTGAAAAATTGGATGAAAAAGGATAGAAATGATGGTTTGCGCTATCAAATGTATAATTAAGGGAGAAAATGCCAAAAAATAAAAAAGTAGGGACGTTTTTTGCAATAATAGTGAAAGGTAGGGATTTTATGTGCTAATTATCATTTTAATAATTTATTTGTGACTCATTTGCGCTTTTTAAAAAAGTTGGGACTATGTTTACAATTAAATTTTTTCCTTTTTCCTTTTGTTTTATTTAGGCGGAGGGGGTGGGGTGGGGTGGCGTGGGGGGGAATTATCGTCATTTTATAATTTTTAAATAAGAAAATGGATAAAAAGGACATTTTGCGCAATGAAAAGTGAAAATAAGGGTAAAAATGTTAAAGAATGAAAAGTAATGACGTTTTCCACAATAACAGTGAAAGGTGGGGACGTTATGTTCAAATTACCCAATTAAAATTTAATGGATAACAACGCAAGTCTCGACGTGTTAATGGAAGGGGTTATAGTGAACAAATGTGTGCTATGATTGTTTGAGTTAGACAATGATTTGTAAATAGAAATGGCATAAATCAAGATTTAGAATAAAGAGATACAGAGTTTGAGAGTGCGTAACTTTTAGGCGTGCTTTAGAAACCAGAAGTTTTCATTGCTTTAGGAAAATACCTCGTTTATTTATGTAACTTCGTGCATGTTTGTCAAAGCTTGTTATTGTTTATGAGTGATCGAATTAATCAGTTTATAAGCAATTATATACTTTGAGAATATGGATGACAAAAAAATTCGTTCAACCCGATACCCTCTGCTCCATCCCAAATAGGGCGGGGATTACCCACATAAAAATATAAAAAAAGGAAAAAAATAAATAAAAATACAAAAAATAAAATGGGGCAATCCCCGTCCCGCCCTCTTTAATCGGTTATGAAAGTGGTAAAATGTGACAAAAATATTCGATGGAGCGGGGGACGAGAATAGCTGACCTGCCTCGTTACCATACCTAGAAACATGGATTGGTGCTTTCGACGATAAGGCACAAAAATTGGGGACTCTAACTCAGCACAAAAACAACATGCTTATACATTGGAACCCTATAATTGGCGAGTCAAGTGGTAGAGGTTTCTTTGTTGTACAAGTGATTCCGGGGAATTGTGTAACAAAATATTACCTTAATTCTTTCTCTTTGGGCCTTGTAACCGTCTTGATCATTAAAGATGTTCTTTCAAAACTCATTTT
This sequence comes from Fraxinus cuspidata, assembly GCA_903798385.1. Taxonomy (NCBI): domain Eukaryota; kingdom Viridiplantae; phylum Streptophyta; class Magnoliopsida; order Lamiales; family Oleaceae; genus Fraxinus; species Fraxinus cuspidata. The sequence continues at coordinate 3,131 of CAIGRP010040056.1, forward strand.
TAATCATATATTATTCAATAAAATAATATTTTTTTATCACATTAATAACTTTTCATTACTTTTTAACCACATATTTCTCATCATATCTCTATTTCAAATACATTATTTCCTCAATAATATCCATCAAACACCCCCCTTAACTTATATTGAATATTTGAATTTTCTTGAAGTTATTTTTAGTAGATCGAAATATTAGCTCGAACTAGTAAGTGTGTTGAGCTAATTAATTTATTTTATTTTATTTTTTTAAAACCAACAACGAAGTTCTGTTAAGAAATATCATCACAAACCGCGTACAAATATCAGAATGAATAGTGAATATTCTTTCCTAAAGCGCATAGCAAAAAATAAAGTAGTAGCCAATGGGACAAGTAGTGGATCAACGCATTCTCATAATAGAACGAGGAGAGAAATGACAATAGCCAAATTTATCATTATAAATTTTAATTTTATTTGGCACTCTAAACAAATTACATCGTTACATAAGAACCTAAAGAAAAGACGTTAAAATCCCTATTTATTTTTAAATTTTGAAATTTGATTAAAAAAATACATGTATTGAGCTAACCAAATTTAGCATTCAAAGTTTGCAATTTATTTATTCATCTAAACATATTGTATCATTCAGAGTGTTTGATGCACATTTTTAGGAGAGAATGCTTTTTTTTTTTTGTATGAAGTGATAATAAATATGTGATTGAAAAAGAAGAAAAAGTTATTGATGTGATAGAAAATATTATTTTATTGAATAATGTGCGGTTGAAAATGAGTAAAAAATGATAATGAAGATGAGAATGTGGTTCAAACAAGTGCTCAAATGAATGAATTCTTTGTTGATCATTCACCAACCTTTATATGATTTCCGTCACAATCAAATATGCCCTATTAATAAAAAATGATGATCCTTGGATAAGGTTTTAAGATAGTCTCAAGTCAAATGATCAATTCTAATGCGAAGCATTAAAGACTTAACATTGACAATGTGATAGTCATTCATGTGGAATCTCCATTGATGAGTATCCGATGCTTGCTTGTTTTCTTAACAGCAGCCACATATTTTTAAATACCTCAACATTTTATCTTGTGAGATCAACTACTTTATTAATAAGAAAGAAATGCAATACGCTATAGTCTAACCATGATAATAATGTCCATATCTCGTTTATTACTCAAGACTAAGAATAATTAAAGTTATTTATTTATTTCATTTCACAACGACAAACGCTTTGTGATCAACAAGTTATAAAAATTTGACATTTGAATTTGTTACGTCTCTTCCAGCGAGACTCTAACATGGCCCCGTGGAAAATCATAGAGAAAGTGAATCTAGATTTACACTCCACATCATTGTACTCATGTGTTGGGGTTGAACCCATATGAAGGGCCGAGCCCTCAAAGATGAGGCTAGGCAGGTAAAGACGCTCTAGATGATCTTCCTTACAAGATATTTTATTTATTGTTGATGTGACAACACACTACAATAGTCACTTTACCAAGTCAACATGTCAAGTCAAGCATATGATTGCAAAAGGTCATAACATTAAATGCTCTGAATCTAGGACTGACCAATTGATGCCTCAGTAGCAAGGATGAGGCCACGAGTTTCTTTATCCAACAATTCTTATTCATCATTTTCTATTTTAAAAGTTTACACATTCTGTCATTCACAAATCACAAGTAGTGTAGATTTATGCTCTCAACATACAAATTTTGCAATCTCTATTTGCTCTCTACAACCCCGAATTCGAACCCTTTTTTATTTAAATGGCTCATGTCTTAACACATCCCATATCCAAATATTATTCTTACAAAGACTGACTTGATTGTTGGAATGTACACAGCTGCCTACACTACCGTCGATATTGGCCGCGTGCAACGTTTGTCCTAGTGTACATGAGTTACGTGGATGTGAGGAGGACTCATGATCTCTTGGTCACGTCATCCTATAAAAAACGAGATCAACATAATGGATATAATTAAAATAATAGACTTGTCACACATATATGTATTAGTTAAATAAAATAGTGTTTACATTATCGACTATTGAACTTAAGAGTATATTATCACTAACACAAGTTAGAATCCATTCGCAGAAGTAGGTCGTAATATTTTATTTTGTCTCCAAACTAAAGGAACCTCTCCCCTCCCCTGCCTCGCATTCTCTGTGATTGGTGCTTGGTTCTATTTATAAAACAAAACCCTCAACTCTATGGTAAGATTCTTTCTTACCTGTTTCTTTGCTATCTTTCTATTCTTTTCAGTTTCCTTTTTTTCAAGTTTCAAAATAATTAATCTGAATCAAATTCTCAACAAAACATGTTCGAAAGTAGTACCCACTCATCTGTTAACATATAATCACATTTTTGTATCGTATCTATTTTAATATTTTTCATTCATTAATCTTAATGCCATTATTTTTTATAATATTTCCTTCTATTTGTGTCAATATTCTCTTAACCTTTGTTTGGACTCCATTTTAATAAGATCTTGGGGAAAATATATTTTGGAATAATAATTTTTCGTGTCATTAAAAAAATAAGGAAAATTTTTAATTTTACTTGTAATGTTATTTTATTGAAAATTGTGTGATTAAAAATAAGTTTAAAAAAATGTATTCTTTGTTCAACAGAACTAAACTTAACAAATTGAAGTTAAAAAAATGTTTACTATTTATGATTTAACAATAGTTTGGGTAATACTCATAACACCAAAAAGTAGTCGCACGAGTTAATTTAATCAATACTCATTGAATTTTATTATATTTTAATACTTGCTCATCAAAATTTCAAATTCTTTTTATTCGGTAGTACTAGCAAGCACTATTGTTTTTAGTATTATTTGACAAATCCATTTGAGCTCTATTTTTTGTGAAAAAGAATTTTTAAATAATATTTTTTTTGAAAAATAGGTGGTTAAAAAGTTGAAAATATATAATTTTAAATTTCAAGTACAAATTTATTTTCTTGAAAACATATGTGATTAAAAAGATTTTTTTTTTTTTTAAAAATGTGATTAAAACATCAACTATACGTACGGTACTATGCCAGTAAGTATCCTTTCTTTAACTCCTCCCCCCGCCCCGTCCCTCTTCCAAACCTCTATCTCTGGGTTTGTCCAATTCTTTTCTTTCCATAGACAAACAACAAATTCACCAAACAAAAACCAGAGTAGTTTCTCCTTTAAGCTATTCTCAACCAAAAATAGCATTTCACACAGATTCTTGGTCTCTTAATGTTATGACCCAATGCTCCATTTTTACTGCCTATTCTCTCCACAGGCCTGACTGTCTTTTTCTTTATGGATTTAGGTTTGGTGAGCTTTGATGGTTTTATGAGTTCAGAAACAAGTACTAAAACTAGTAATGACTGTTCTTCAGAAAATGCTACTGAGGCCAAGAACAGAAGGCATGAATCTGGATTTCTCAAGCAGCAAAGGCCTGCTGCTGACACTGTAAATCCGGATGATTATAGGGATCTTAAGGTGGCTAAAACTTATAATAATGATGATTTTTCAGCTGCTGCCTCTAGGGATATGCTGATACATCAGAAAATTTCATTTTTGGGATCTAATGGCAGCAATTTCTCTCAAGGCCAGCAAATGCGCAGCTTCTCTTTACCCAACTCCCAAACATTGCCTTACTGTCAGCAGATATCATGTGCCTTTGGCAAAAACCCAGGTTAGAATTAAAAATTTTCATTTTTTTTCTGATTTGTTTTGTTACACATTCTGCATCTATATGTTTTTATTTGCTGTTCCGATAATATAGTTTTCATGTGTGTTTGTCTTGCTGATTTCTCAAGTCTTATCCATAGAAGAAGAGAAGACAAATCTCTCTCTCTCTCTCTCTCTCTCTCTCTCTCTCTCTCTCTCTATTTAAAGTGGTGAATTGTAGAAAAATGAAAAATGTGAAGTTCATTTGGAAAAGAATGAATTACAGAAAATATTGGGATGTGAGGAAAATGAGGGAGAAATTGCCCAAGCTTTTAAAACCTAGAATTTTACCTCTAATTTTTGTTTCTCTTAGGCCATGTTTGGCTAAGCCTGAAATTTTTTTACTTAAAAAGTAAGTTCACTTGAAAGAAATAAGTAAATTCTTAAGCTCCCTTGACCCCAATTTTTCTGTCTCATTTTTCTTCAATTTCAGTTTCAATCACACACATAGGATCCACAACTTTTATTCATTTCATTAAAGTTTTATCACAATAAACTAAAAAACTGATTTTTAGCTAAACCAAACAGAGGCTAAATGACTTTTTTGTTGCTCAAACTTCTGAGACTTTATTATCAAAATATAGTAACTTATTTCATGGATCATATGGATGATTTAAGTATTTGAATGTTTGTTCATGATTCAGGCTTGAATGGTGGTGGCATGCATGGAGGGAGAGGGTCAATAACTCCATCACAATGGATGGAGTTAGAACATCAGGCCTTAATCTACAAGTACATAGCTGCAAATGTGCCCATTCCTTCTTATCTTCTCAATCCCATTAGAAGAGCCCTTCAATCTGCTGTTTGCTCAACCTTTCCTGGCCCAAGACCCAATGCTTGTGAGTTTTCTTTTTTCTACTTCTATTATGTTGCAATTAGTGGTGTGGCTAAGCTTAAAAGTAACTTAAAAGTTGTTTTAAGTAAATTCTTTTTCCAAACATGCTACTTTTTCTAATTATAAGAGTAAAAGAAAGTTACACTGTTTCAACAGTGAGGCAGAAGTAATTACTTGTTTCAAATGCTGACTTTCAGGTTAAAAAAGGATGAAATGTGTTTTATGATTATTTTGTGAAGATTATGTGTATTCTTTTAAATTTTACCATCACTCAGTTCCTTTGGATGTATGCTGAACAGTGGGGTCGGGCGGGGCCTTCCATTTGGGTTTTTCCAACACTGATCCCGAGCCAGGAAGATGCCGAAGGACTGACGGGAAGAAATGGCGGTGCGCGAAAGATGCAGTTGCCGACCAGAAATATTGTGAACGGCATATGAACAGAGGCCGTCATCGTTCAAGAAAGCCTGTGGAAGGCCAACCTGGCAGTTCCGTCTCTGGAGCCACCACCACAGTTACTGGCAAGCTGACACCATTGGCTTCATCCACATCACCATCAGTGGTGGCCGGAGGCGGTGTATCCAACAGTTTCAGTCTCTCACATGACCATCATCTCAATGACTATCAGCATGGTTCGAGTAATTCTTGGTCTGCAACCCCTCAAATTAACAGGTAGATTAAACATCACCATAAAGTAATCATTTCATGTTCTCACTTTGAAGTTCCAACCTTGTACTGAAAACTTCAATGTTATGTTTTATGTTTTGGCAGGGAGAATTAAATAGTACTTGAAAGTATTAATGAAAAAAAATAAGTTAAAATTTTGTTAATTATACTATCCATTCGTGTCCATTACTATGTACCAAACGTCTACACTAAATGTATGTATGAAATTGTTGTCTTTTGGCCTAATCATTTATTTTTTATTTTCTATTAGGAATTTTCTTGACAAGGAAAATGCTGATAAAGGATATCAGAATACAATGAGTCTATCCATGTTATCTTCAGCATCAAATCTGAAAGAAAATCAATCTTCCATTGCTGAGCAGCAGAATCCATATAAAGAAACTTCTCAATCAGAGTTCAGATTAGTCTGCTCCAGTTCTTTGCTCAATCCTATGAACGAGAGTTCTTTGCTTGTGAACTGCGGAAACTATGGTATGTGTAACAATCTGGACGATAAGGAAAGCAAATCACAGCATCCATTTCGTCAGTTTATGGACGACTGGGCGAAAAGCCAGACTGAACCCTCAGCTATTTCATGGGATGATGTTAGGACACAGCTGTCAATGTCTATGCCCATGGTCACCTCTGACTTTGTGTCTTCTACCTCGTCTCCAAAAAATGAAAACCTCGAAGTCTCTTTATTGAGAACATCTCAGGAACTAAAAGCTACGCAAATGGGATTAGGAGTCCATACCGTTAGCGAACAAAGCCAAAGGCAAATGAATTGGATCCCTATTTTGTGGGACTCTTCTGGGGGTGGACCCCTCGGGGAGGTTTTGAATAGCACTAATAACAGCACAGGGGACTCCAAGAACACGACAGCTCTCGAACTTATGAAAGAGGGCGGATATAGTAGCCCACAATCTGCATCATCTCCCACCGAGGTTTTACAAAGGGGCACCTTTGGATCTGTTTCTAACAGTAGTGCAGGGGAGTAGCTGAGAAAATCCGATATGAGAATGCAGCAAGATACGGGTTGGACGTTAGAACGCGGATGAAAAGATTCTAATTTAAAGAATCCATCCTACCCTGCATCTGTGTTGACAAGTGTTAAAATCAATTATCTTTCCAGTTGAATTTTGTTAATTTGTTAACACTTTTGTAATCGTTTTCTTTACCAGTCGCAATGGTTTGCTGTTACAGTAGTTGAATATTAATGCAAGAGTTGTAGATTTTCTCGTTCTGTTCTCAATTTGATTCTATATATGTTCGTTACTAAATGTGTATTATCATTGAAGACTTCACACGTACATAATTTCTAATGGCAGTGAAATTTAAATCTATGACATCCGCATGGTATGTATTACAATTTAGTTGATGTGGTTTAATATGGTATCGAATGAAACAGAGAGTTACGTGAGAAGTAAAAAGAAAACAAATCTCAATTTACTACAATTTTCTATGATTTATTAAGGGTTTATTGAGCTGAAAAAATCTATGATGGACCATACAAATCTTATTCCGGCCTCTACAAAATCTTCTTTTATTGCTTGCTTTTTGGTGGTCCATAAGCAATTATTCCCTCTGGGAAATTGTATTGGTGAAATTTTCAAAACATAAAAATTGAACGTTAGAAAAACATCGTTAGAATCTATGAACAACTTGTACATTTATATTTGTTGCTGTACTCACTCGAGTTTCATTTGTCACTATATTGCAATTTGAGTTAACTGAATCACCATAACTTTTGTCTCAAATTATCACTCCAATTATGTTGCATTGATTGATGTCAAACTCACGTGGCTATTACCAGCGCACATACTACGCGAATATTATTGGGATGCCAACTCAACACTTTTGGACTGGTTGTGCTCGTGGTGGTCAATTTCTATATTAATTCATTCTTCGGTTTTTGTATCAAAACTGATTTGTGATTTAAAATTTACGCAGTTAAAGGACTTTTTTTGTTTGTTTTCTTTTTAACTCTTTGAACCTAAAGAGTACTTAATTATATCATTGTAGATTTACACAAATCAAATAAATGACTTTGGAGTGAAATGTATTACATAATGAATGATCAAATTTATATAAATTTGTAGTTTGAGATAGTGTAATGATCTAATAGAGACAAATTAAAGTATAATTACCTAATCGAAACTCGAAACTCGCAATGCACATCAATATTTAATGAAAAATGAAGTCCATCTCTATGTTCAATTACTAAATTTTATACATCTCACATCTTCCTTTTTCTTGTAAATGGCACAAATCCCCCCTATTGAATCTCATCAGACTGGGAAGTTTCTGGTTATCATATATTTTCGTATTTTGAATGAATAGAATATCGTTCTCAATTTCAATGAGATTCAATTAATACATGTAAAATGTTTTTAAAAATTTAAGTTTCACTAAATATAACCAATGGTGGATCTAGGAACATTGGTGAGGTAGCTCAGTCGTAGACCATTGACTAATGATCATTCACGGTCAACGACATCAGTAACGAGATCGTTTATTAATATTTAATTAAATAATATTAAAAATTATTCAATCTATATGTAAATGCACTAAAACGTCAAAATTATATACATATCAAAATATAATTTAACACAATCCAAAATAATAACAAAAATACATGATATAACCTCACTCTATAACTTTAACCTCAGAGGAGTCTTATATTTTGAGGCCGTTGCAAGAATGCCCCATTCATCAAGTTGGTACACTTAGCGAAAGTTATATTGTGAACATCATTAAGGAGACCGACATGATATTTCAAAGTCTTTTTGTGCTTTCAAACCCTAAAACCAGTCTTATTGAAAGTTAAACGTAAATCACATATTAAATGTAAATTAAACTTAATTTTAAGCTATTATCAAATCAATTTTCAACACAAATTTATCATTTATCACACAGACTTCTCCATGTAATCAAAATTCAGACTTCCTTTCATTCTTATTGGCTCATCCACCACCCTTCTAATCAACAATCCACCAATCACAAAATGCTAATATCAACCATCCAGTCAATACAACCCACAAACCTGACCACAACATCGATTTGACCTTTTTTAACCATTCAAACACAAATGGAGATGCATTTTCGCATACAAAATTCCAAACTTTTGTTATCTTTCGAATTAAATGCTGTCTCGCACGCTTTAAAACCCCAAATGGATTAATTGCAAACAAACATGAGTAATAAATTAAATAAATTGGAAACATGAAAAAACCAA
>CAIGRP010040069.1:0-28283 GCA_903798385.1 Fraxinus cuspidata
TGGACCACCATTGAATAATCTGATTTTCACATGTATGCACTAATAATTAAGGTAAGGTCCCACATTTTGGATTACAATGTTCTTCCAATTTAGACATTAGTGGATTCGGGATATAGAGTGCAAACAACTATAGGATCGAAATATTTAGATATCACAAATAATTAGTCCTTGAACTACAACAAACTAACAATTTCTCTCGCGAGCTGCTCGTATCATAAGTGAGTGAAAAAAGCAATTTGTAAAAGAAATAATTTGTCGAGTCATCTTACTAAGGAGCGAGTTCGTGGACTGAGCTGAGCTATAATTCAGTGAAGTAAGTTAGCTCGCATGTCGAGTTAAGTTGAGCTTGATGATAAGTTAGCCAAGTGGCTCGATTCGTCCCATTTCATATCTCTACGATCGGTTAGTGACTTACCTTATATGAGGCATTTACTTATTAATTTATTTATATTGTGTCCTACTCTATTTTTATTTTAAATAAATTTGTAAATGAGGCTTTTATTATGTCCTGCTCTTTTATTTATCAAAGAGATTTAATTCTATTCCCTAGAAGGTTGGTCCTAGGAGAGAATTTATTTCCAAATTTTTACTATTACAATTTGTCAACCACTACTCTCACTCATCGAGGGAGGATATAAAAGTTTAGATGATCGATTTTAAGTCGAGAGTTATACCGATGAAAAATTAATTTTTCAAGAATTGAATTGATAAAATCTCATGAAAGCTTGTTCCTCAACTCTTAAATCACGTTTTAAAATATTTAGTTTTTCACATGAAAATGGAATGAATTTTCAATTGGATCTTAATTTTTCGATCAAATCAATAGGTCCGATCATACATACATATACATATATATATATAGACAAAATGATTAGACATGATAAAACAAGTTGAAATAAAAATTAGGATACAATTGAGATAATTAAAATTCATAATTGCAATGTGATTCATGCAACTCTTCATGAGATAAAAAAAAAAAAGAAAAAAAAAAGAAGAAGAAGCCATTTTAAGTTATTTCTCTTTATAGAATTTAATGAAAAGCCATTATGTGGAAAAATCATTTGAGGTGACTTTACATTAATTAGAAAAGAACACATTGATGGGGATGTTCAAGTTTTAAAGCAAATGAAAGATAAATTAAGATATTTTCAAAAGTAGTTAGATGATAAATATTAGACACAAACTTTCAACATTTTAAAATAAAAAAATAACATAAAATATTACCTGTTAAAAACAAAAAATTGGCAAATTCACCAAATCTATTCCCCTCTCTTGGTCTTTTAGCTCCTATTTTTTTTATTTTTTAAACTCATTTTCAATCCATCTACGGCTTATCAACTTTTCAACAATACAATTTATAATCTTTTATCAAAATCTACTATAAATTTGAAAATTTGAGCTAAACCAAAGAGGGGCTTAGGATAAATTCTTCTATGGTCTCCAAATTTTAGTAAGTATAAAGTGAACGTGATTGAACTTTCAAATAAAGGGTTTTTTTAGACAAATTAACGCTTTATTCAAACATCAACTTTATATCACATGCATATTTAACTACCTAAACACATTTCCATTAAGTAAAAATACTGCTATACGGAAACATAAGTATTTTATTTAGGGTTCTGAGACAGTCCCTTCACAAATAGGGTATCCATACCCAATAAGAAAATGAGGGGACTATTTATAAAATGTTGTGAACCTTCAATGAATTTAGAGAAAATTGCAGTGATTGTACCAAATCTTTCACTTTTATACAGACTTTGCCAAAATCTTTCATTCGTGCACTTGCAACTACAGTCCAAATTTACAAAAAATCGTTACTTTCTCTGTTAGTTGACCAAATATCAAATATCCGACCAATGTTGATTAATTTTTAAAATGCAAAATGGTAAGTTTACATTTTTTTCTGTATAAAAAAACCTAAAATAAAATAATTAAAAAAAACCAATTATCTTCTCCACCCACCCACCCAACCCCATTCCACCCAACCCAAAATAAAACCCCCAAAATGCCGGCACCACCACTCCGATCACAACTCCGGCCCTACTTCTCCAATCTCCGCCTAGACAGAGCACTTGGAGTGAAGAAATATACACAAGTCTTGAAATGTAGTGATTTTTAAGGTTAAGAAAAATGCTCATTACACTAAACAGTGGCTTCAAAATGCCTGTAATCGGACTGGGCGTTTGGCGAATGGAGGGCAAAGACATCAAAGATCTTCTTTTCAACGCTATTAAGATTGGTTATCGTCATTTTGATTGCCCTGGTACTCTTTCATTCCACACTATCAATATCTGTTTACATTAAGATTGTACCTTTTTATTGATTGTGCTATTGCATTTACTAGTTTGCAGTGAATTACAGGAATGAAGCAGAAGTGGAGTAGGCACTTGCTGAAGCATTTCAGACTAGACTTGTGAAGAGGGAGGATTTGTTCATAACAACCAAGGTTAGTAATAGTGAATCAGAAAGCTTATTTCGAATTAATCTTTTCATAGTTTGGAGAATGTAGTAGCGTGGCTTTTGAGAAACGAGATGGGGCGGAGATTGGAGAGGTGGCGCCAGAGTTGTGATTGGAGGGGCGGTGTCGGCATTTTGGGGGTTTTGGGTGGGGTGGGGTGGGTTGGGGATTTTTTTTTGTTTTTGATTTAATTATTTATTTTATTTTTTTATACGGAAAAATGTAAAATTACACTTTTGCCTTTTTAAAATTAATCAATATTATTCAGACTTTGATATTTGGTCAACTAATAAAGAAAGTAACGGTTTTTGTCAATTTGGACTGGAGTTGCGATTTTTTTGAAGGTTTGGTATCTTTTGTGGTACGAATGAAAGGTTTGGACAAAGTCTGCATATAGGAAAAATGTTTGGTACCGCGACTGCAATTTTCCCATGAATTTATTCCACCCATACCCACCCTTTAGCTGCTGGGATGCTTGTCGATGGTAATGGCACAAGTCACCTGCAAGCCCCAAGTGGATCCCACTCTCCCAGTCTCAAACTGAAAAAACATGGGTTCGTCATAATAACTTGAGCCAACCCCATCTAATTTTCTGGTTCTGACTACTGACTGCTGCTAGCAAAAACTTGAAAAGCAAACCAAAATCAACTAACTTTATACGGTCTGCACCATTGACCAGCCCTTTATATGACCCTTTGCTCCAAACGGGTTCTTACAATTCCCGACGGAGGGAAACAAAATTTGCAGTGAAGAAAAAGGAATTTGGAAATCTGAATTTCTGTTCACGAAAATGACTCAGATGGTGGTTGCTGGAGAAGATAGCTCCGGCGGCCGGACGGTGGTGGTGGGTATGAAGTTGGATGCTCAGAGCCGGGAATTGCTGACGTGGGCTCTCATGAAAGTCGCTCAGGCCGGTGATCGTGTTATCGCCCTTCATGTTCTCAACAACAATGGTAAGGTTCTTTGCAAATATGCATGCTTCAGAGTTTTGTATTAGCTGCATGCAATAAGCTTAACATTCTAAATTGAGCTGTTTTAGTTTTGATTTTTTTTTGGATTTTGGGAAATTTGGTGAAATGGGTTTGAATTGAAACATTAAATATGATTTTTTTTCTTGCAATTTTCTGGGCAAAACATAGTACAAAGTCTTGATTATCATTATTTTCAGGAAAATATGTGCAAAATAAAGATTTTTTCTGTCTGAATTTTCATTTATTGAAATAATTGATTTTGACTTTGCAGAAATTGTGGGTCGTGATGGTAAATCATCTCTGCTCTCTCTTGTTAAAGCATTTGACCCCATTCTTGCAGTTTATGAAGGTTTCTGCAATCTGAAACAGGTAATTTTCTTTCTCAATTTTCAATTTTTCTGTGTCAAATTTCATTTCTGGGATCCCTGTAATTTCTTGAAATTTTATACTTGATCAGCTTTTCTGGAACTGACAGTTTTAGTAAATATCGGTGGATCTATTCTCTCATGCTGTCGAGCCCACATGCATTTATTTTCCATTTATTGCTTATATAGATTTTCTCCTTTCTCTTGTTCCACTTGCAAGAATAAGAAATTAATTTAATTCCTAAGACTGAATCATCAATTATGAGTAAGAATTAAGTTCAAAGAGTCGGGATTTAACCGGTGATGCTGCAGGTGGATCTAAAGCTAAAGATTTGCCGAGGTTCATCAGTTCGGAAAATTCTTGTTCGAGAGGCCAATTCCTACTATGCAACTGAGGTTATAGTAGGGAATGCTCGAAATAATCGGATTCGGTCATCTGCCTCTGTTGCTAAATACTGTGCTAAGAAATTGCCCAAGGATTGTTCGATTTTAGCTGTCAATAATGGGAAAGTTGTTTTTCACAGAGACTCCTCCTCAGCATCTCACGTTGGCACGAAAGGTATTCTTAATTTCCATTATTGATTGGATCAGCATATAATGAATTCTATCAGAAGCCTTACATTTTCAATTCACTTTTGTTTGAGCAGAAACTGAAAATCATCGTCGCAATGGTTTACTCGCGGCCATTCAGAGATCATTTACCAAGAATGTTGAAGTACTAAACGATGGCCATCAAAATACTTTTGCTAAATCAGATTTGGCCTTAGTTGTCTCTGGATACACTGAAAGTACCCTTCAGGGGAAGTGTTCCATTTGTTCACTCGATTCAGTTGCACCCAACAATTCCTGTACCAAATCAGAGAACGATCCTTCACGCGATGATAATGGACAGAATTCATTGGCTATATTACCGGTACAGAAGTTAGAGGCAGCATCTAGTTCCATTTCATTGTTGTTACAAGAATTGCCTGAACTGAGACCTGGTTGGCCTCTTCTTTGCCGAGCCTTCGTATCGAATAGGAAAACTTCATTTAACTGCCCCGTAAGGCAAATTTCTGTGGTACAATGGGCAATGCGGCTTCCCAATAGATACTTTTTGTCAATCGAGAATTCAACTAGAAAATATAGTGATTCTGACAGTGAAAAAGATCGATCTTCTGACCTAGATGGAGAGACTGGAGCAATTGTTCTAGTTGGAAACGATACTGTTTCTACTCCATCCTCAGCAGATTGCATATCGCGGTCCTTGCCAGAAGAACTGGAGGGTTTTCACGAGAAGTACTCGGCAACCTGCAGATTGTTTCAATACAATGAACTTGTCTATGCAACATCCAATTTCGTTTCAGGTTTCCGACTTTATATGTTCGAGATGAATCTTGAGATTCAATTTAAGTATCCTAGTCGACTTATATGATTTATTCGTTTGAACTTCTCAGAGAATATGATAGGCAAAGGAGGCAGCAGTCAGGTTTATAGAGGACTTCTTCCTGACGGGAAGGAGCTTGCTGTAAAGATTTTAAAGTCGATGGAAGATGCTTTAAAAGAGTTTGCTTTGGAAATCGAAATTATCACTGCTTTACATCACAAAAATATCATCTCGCTGTTTGGATTCTGCTTTGAGGACAACCATCTTCTCTTGGTTTATGATTACTTATCAAGAGGAAGCCTCGAAGAGAACCTTCATGGTACGCTATTACCATAGGAGCCTTTATCAACTTAATTTTTTTTTTAAATTGGTATAAACAAATTAGATTTCCTATTAATATAATCTCTGGAAACCACAATTCTTGAGTCAGGTAATAGAGAGCAACCGTTCACATTTGGGTGGAATGAGAGATATAAGGTGGCTGTTGGTGTAGCCGAGGCACTGAATTATCTTCACAGCAGAGATTCTCAACCTGTTATTCACAGGGACATTAAATCATCAAATATACTACTATGTGATGATTTTGAGCCACAGGTAGTGCTCTAATAATCAGATGAGGATTTCATTTGTCATTTTCTAACTGTTGAAGACTGATAATTATTTTATTATTTTCAGCTTTCCGACTTTGGACTTGCTAAATGGGCATCAACAACTTCATCGCACATAACATGCAGTGATGTTGCAGGAACTTTTGGGTCAGTGAATTCACACCTTGAAATCTTATTCAGATTAAAGAAAATGGAATATATGCTAAGAACATGTTTGGTACACAATACTGCATAGGATAGGACTCGATCTTATAAAAGATTTTAGCTCCCTTTTTTCATCCTGTACTATATGAATATCCCTACCAAACATGCAATGAAGTTATTAAATGTTGTTTGGTAACGTTTTATTCTACCACAGTTACCTAGCTCCAGAGTATTTCATGTACGGCAAAGTTAATTACAAGATTGACGTCTATGCATTTGGCGTGGTACTTCTTGAGCTTCTGTCGGGAAAAAAGCCCATAAGCAATGATCGTCCAAAGGGCCAAGAGAGCCTGGTTATGTGGGTATGTCCCGTGTGCTTATTGAAGCAATCTGTAACCATTTAGTTGATCATAACTTTGACAAAATACTTCATGGTTCCAGGCAAAGCCAATTCTGAATTCTGGGAAGTTCATCCAACTACTGGACCTGAATTTGGGTAGTAATTATGATCAAGAACAAGTGGAGAGGATGGTTTTAGCTGCAGCACTATGCATCAGACGTGCACCCCGAGCTAGGCCCCACATGACCCTGGTCAGTACTCAGTACTATGTAGAAATCCCTTCGAGTTGACTGTGCTTATGTGCTTAATCTTTATGGTGTAACTGAAATTTTGATGTCCCAAATGCAAATTCTTTCTACCCTTTTCAGCTTTATCCACCTCAACTAAAGTATGGCTCCTCACTGGTTTTACATTTGGTTATCATCCAATTGTCAAAAAATAAAACGGAGTCCAAGTTAATGTTATTGGGTATTACTTTCTCGGTAGGCATTTATGTTAGTTTTTCTCTGATGAGGAATCAACATCCTCTTGCTGGTTGATTATTGATCCACTGTAACAGCTTGAAGATTTTTTGTGATACCATCCTTGTTTACTTGCAGACGAACGGGCACCTGAATATTTTCTTTCTAAAGATGAACACTTAATATGAATTCTTATCGATTGCAGGTTCTAAAGCTCCTGCAAGGTGACAATGAGATGCTTAAGTGGGCGAGGTTACAAGTAATTCCTTCAGAAGGGTCCGATGTCAGGCAGCAAGCTAATGCCTCGGAAGGCTATGCATTGGACGACGAATCCTTTTCAGAATCTAATCTCCAATCCCATCTTAACCTTGCACTGCTGGGCGTTGAGGAAGATTCTCTCTCTATAAGCAGCATCGAGCAAAGTGTTTCTTTAGAAGATTATTTGCGAGGAAGGTGGAGCCGATCCTCGAGCTTCGACTAACCAAATTTCTTATGTAAGCAAAATTATGTTTGTGTGATTCCTTTGTAAATTTGTTTTCCTGTGTTGATGGGCTTGGATGAGAGGTTGTTTGTGGGTGTGCCCTCCTCCTTCCCTTTGTAGCCATAACATTTGATCAATTTCATTATTAAAAATATTTGACCTATTTTGGTTGATAGAAAATTATATGTACATCCCATAAGTGTAAAATGTTGAACAAGTTTCTTGTTGTATAACGAAAATTTGTCACCAAGGAAGATGTGTCCGTATTTTGTCATCACAAGCCGGTGATAAAAATTTAATAATTATCTTTTATAATTTAGGAATTTTTCAATTTTAAGATTAGCTCATTTACATCAAGTAGGACTAATCACGACCAAAGAGTTCAAATTGCTAGGACTCGCCTCCGTTTATTTATTTTTAAAATTAGGATTGAGAGATAGCTTGACTAATATGTCATGTCTTGTCTAATTTTAGTTTCTTTCTTTTATAAGGATTCGAACTTTTAGAACAAACCCTAAAATTAACAATTTTTTGTCATAATATGCTTTTAGGACTGACGGGTAGGTCTTGAACTTGTGTTATATATGTATATGATTAATTCTTTTATTCCAACAACACGATATTTATTTAACTTTTTTTTATTTTATTTCATTCCTCAGCATATTCATTGTTTCTACTATACTTGATTTATCTTGAGAATTCTCATTGAAGAAGTGAATTCCTAATTGACATTCATTATATCATGTATTCCATTTAGTTTCTACAAATTTTATATATTTTTATTCAACAATTATAATTGATCGATAAGGACTTTTATGTAAATAGTATCGCTAAATATTATTACTCGATAAAATTGTACCGAGAGATTGATTCTGCATCTAAACAAGGATGGCAATGGCATGATTTTATCGTGTCATGTCATCTAATCCTGCTGATAAATAGGGGTGGGGTCGGCCAGTGGAAACGTGGTTCTCAATCGAAATTGATAAAAAAATATAACGGTGCAGTCGTGAATGCACTTCCACCAACTAAATTTTGAATATTTGAAAGTACTATATTTAAAAGCCTATTTGTTAAGCCGGAGATGAACGACAACATTAATGAGTGAACGGATTTCAGGAAACCGTCATCAATTCTATTAACACTCCACACATCATTTTCAATTACGTCACTGTTTGATCCACATTATTTTTTTCATTCTCATTTTTCTATTCATTTTCAATCACACATTCTTCAATAAAATAATATTTTCCATCACATCAATTACTTTTCCTTCATTTTTAACCACACATTATTCATTAATCTATTATTCCAAAATACATTCCTCTAAAATAATGTGGTTGAAACACACCCTACAATAAAAATGAAACTTTAGTCACTAGTTTGAAAAATCAACTAACAATATTTTAAACTTATATAAATAAATCATATATTTACAATTATGATGAATTATTATTATTATGATCATCATCAAAATAATAGTATTATGAGACGTGGAATATTCATAGATTCTCAATTTTGGAGCACAAAATATTAAATTAATAATTTAAAGGGAAAATAAAAAAAATCCTTATTTAAGGCGCAACCGGCCTCCTTAGATGGAAAAGGTTTGACCCATAAAAAATCCGACTTACTGCACACAAATAAAACGATCCCCCGCCGTCAGCCGCCGCATACAATGGATCTGCCGCCGTTCCGCCACCACCATTACCATCACAATTCTAGGTACGCAAACGTCATCCACCTCCCGAATTTCACGCCGCCGCCTTTTCACCAACGCCACGTTCCACCACTGACACCGCCGCCGCCTCGTCCTCCACCTCCTCCGCCACATCATCTTCTCCCTCCGATATCAACACATCACATCCCACACAGCCCTCTTCCTCCACCCCCTCCCGCTCACTTCACTCTATCCGACCCTCATCCTCGTATACCCCGTTTCATTGAAGAAAGATCGAATCGTTACGAATTCGATCGGCCTTGCTCACCGCCACCCTCTCATCAGCTACCTCCACTCCTACCCCCTGGGAGATGGACTGAGCTACAACCCCCTCCACCTCCTCCTCTGGCCCGCGAAAACTTTCACTTTCGGTCCATTGATAATTGTGAAGACCAAAACCCTATGTTCAAAGACGAGTTTTTTGTTGATAATATCAGGAAGATGTATAGAGATAATAAAAATGATATGCCTGTTATTTGGGACCGAGGTTTCGCCCGAGATGGGAGAAAAATAATTGATTTTGATAGGAAAGATAGTGAGAGATATCCAAAGAGATTTGGATCGCGATCAGAGAGAGATTTTAGTACAGACCCATTAAGGGGTCATGAATCCTACAGTGTGACGGATGGAGATGACAGGAGATGGGATTATAATGTATCTGCGAAGGGTCATTCTTTGGCTAGATTTAGGGGTAGGTTGAGAAGAGGGGGAAGTGTACAAGAGTTTATTAGGTCGCCTAAGAAGCAGGTGCAGAAAAAAAGTGCTTTACTTAGGATTCAATTAGGAAAGTCTAGCAATAGGAATAGAGGAGTCCATGAGCATCGTCACTTTCCGAAAGAGCTGAGTAGTAGTAGTTCTAGGGGGAAGGAAAAAGAGAGTTTTATGCCGTCACAAAGGAAAATGGAGGAGGAAAGAGAGAGGGAGAGGGGGAGAGAGAGGGAGAAGGAGACAGAGAGGAGTCCAGTGGAGCTTGATGTTTCGTTTAAGTCGAATGCACTTGTGGCTAAGGCTATTGTCACGTCATCGACTCCGGCTCTTGAGTCAGATAGGAATTTAACTCCTAGGAATAGGAATATTAGGAAAGCCAATAGCATGTCTGGTTCACCATTGACCAAATTGAGTGCAATCTCCTCATGCAAGTTAGATTTTCAATCTGATCCCAATAAAGCCCCAAAAGGGTCAGAAGAAAAGGTTGCCATATCTGGGAGTGGAAGTGCAAATGATAATAATCCCACCTATTTGGGAGACAACGCTGCCAACAAGGGATCTCTGAAAGCGATGGATATCAATCAGAATGGCAATAGCGATGGTTCTGATAGAACACCTATCCACAGAGTGAGAAAAAAGAGGAAACGAAATATGCAGATTGTATCTGAATCTAGTCCAAAGTTGACAAAGGATACTGTTGAGATCATTAATGTGAATACTTGTGGTAATAGTCCATCTGCATCTTCACTGCTAGATGAGGATGCTACAATTTCAGAGGGGAATATCACTTCTGCTGGTTCTGGCATGGAACCTGATATTGTTCTGCCTTCTTCTTCAAATGAAGTAAATATTAGCGAAGCCGAGGAAAAGTTAGAATGTATAGTTTCAAAGAAAGATGGCACTGACATTGATTCTAGTAATCACTTTATACCTAATTCAAAGACAAAGAAAAGCAGCTTGAACATGTTTTCTGCTACATCTTGTCTGGCTGATGATGTAACTACTGAGTACATGGATCATGCAGAGCGATTATTTGTTGCCAAGGACACTGATCATACTTTTAGAATGGGAATTAATGAGGATGTAAGTCCTGCTGATGGAATGGTCATTTGTGAGAATGATATTCATGCCGACAGATTGGGTTCCAGTGAGCATGCCGATAACTTGGACAAATTAGTTCATTCTGTATTGAATATGGAGACGTGTGCTATCGACTCTCATAATCAATTTACCATTTCTGGCACTCAAATGGTAGATGATGTTAGTGAGCAGCCTTTTCAGGATGCACTAATATCATCAGACAACAGTCCTATAGGAGGAACTTCTAAGGTTACAGTTTCAATTGAAGATCGTGATTTTTTTGGCTTGATTTTACCCGAGGAAACTAGGATTCACGAGGTTCAGGGAGATGCATATGCTTCAAAAATCCTGGACATATTTAGTGCTTCTGAGTCTGAGAGTGAATTGTGCCAAAGGACAGAGAAGGTTACTAGTTGTCACGCGAGCTTTATGGATGCTGGTTCCAAGGATTCCATTTCAAACCAGGATGTTGTGCCCCAAGATGGAGTTCTTGGTCCATTAAATTTTAGTTCAGGTACTGCCAGCAGTGCTAATTTTCTTTCTATAGATTGTCCGGGGAACACAGCTGTATCTGACATTTTTCATGGAGATGTCATTGGTAGGAAGTCATGTAAGTATGGCCCTACAATATCACTTGAAAATGGTCCTCTTGCTTCCTCAAGTATTGATCATTCACCCAAGACCAACAGGAAGATTAATACTAGGGATGTTCAAATGGGTCTTTCTGCTCCGAAGACAACTAAGATGCCTGTTGATGTAGAAAGCTCTGTAGGTCATGAAGAAATGGGACTTTTGGTAGAGGATATTATTTCTGCAGTAGAAGTTGACGTCCCTTCTCAAAGGGACTACATCAGGGATGGAAACCAATCAATGGAAGGACCGTCTGAAGTCAAAGTTTTGGTCCAATATGGTCTTGATCTTGTTGCGAATGGCTCATTCCCTGACTACAGTAAGAGGGAAGTCGTCTCCCCAATATCGTCTTGCACTTCACTTTCTGAAGTGTATGGAGGACCTGAAGCTGCCGATACAGCTTCACTAGTGGTGGGAGCTCCTTCAAGTGGTCACAGGGGCACTATACAATCAGAATGCCTAGTTAAGCCATCTGCGATTCATGACAGTTCATCTGTTTGCTTATCACCTTGCTTGACTCAGACTGACACCCCATTTGACATCAGTGTGGGAGAAAAATCATTTCTTACCGATTCAATTGGAGGTGACCCTACGATGGATTGTTCAAAAATCGACTGCAATTCTCCCAGCCTACCTGAAAAGGGAGTTGATCATAAAGAAGATATTCCAATAGTCGCATCAGCAGCCACCCATCAACGTTACACTGCAGATATGGAAGCCGCAATTATTCGGGAAATATTTGATGCTCCAGCTATGAACAAGACAATGGGAGATGGTGATAATAGAAATGAAAATTATCTGCTTGTGAAGGATGATTTGGCGTCTGTTCCAAACAACTCATCTTTATGCGCTGATGGAAATGATCTCTCTGTGACCAGCTCTGGGGAAGAATTAATGGACTCTGGCCAGGATATGCCATCCGGTGTGAATTATACTGAAGGTTTGCTTTTTAACCCAGACTCATGTTTGTTAAAAAATTCCCAAGCATCAACCATCCAATTAACAGATGAAAAGGTGTGCGGGAAAGATACATCTTTGGAGAATGTTGCATCTGCTGCTTATCCTGCATCAGTTTTGATCAGGACATCACCAAAGAAGGCATCTTTATCAGATTATTTAGAAACTAATCCTCAGACATCACCTTCTTTACCTCAGGAAAACACTAAAGTAAAGCAGAATTCAAAATTTATACTTGGTATATCAAACTTGAGTAAGAATCAACCTACTTCTGCTGTCCCCGGGGTTTTTCCCGGTCCTCCTGCGTTAAGTTTTAACACTTTAAAGAGTGCAATCCCTTCAGCCAATGTTACAAAATCAAGAACATGGCATCGAACTGGTAACTCCTCTGTTGTGGTCCCAAAACCGAAGTTACAATCCTGTCCTCTTCCTCAGAGTCAAGTGCACAAGACAGTGGGAAATGTTCCGAGTTCGTATATCCGTAAGGGTAATAGCCTTGTCAGGAAGCCTTCTCCATCTGATATTTCACATGGATTTAATTCTTCGAGTTTCTCAGTTTATCGACTGAGTCCTTCAAGTGAAGATAATTTGATGAACCAAGCATCCGAGAACAAGATTGATGCTATTGAACCACCAAGTCTTTTTGGAACAGGAGTAAAGACTCCTGGAAGGCCCGAAACATCTTCCTTATCTAGTGAGGAATCATTGAACTGCACTGCTCTTAACTTGGGAGAATCTAGATCATTGCCAGTGGCAAATCCTCTCGGCCTTGCTACAACCTCGGATCCATTGGAGGAAATTATAAAATCTTCTGCGGTTCCTGAATGCCGAATTGGTTCTGGCAATTACTCAGATAGCCAGAGTCCACTTGATGAAGGGAATTCGAGGAAGAAGATAACATATGTGAAACGGAGATCATATCAATTGGTTGCAGCTTCTGATTCCGAAGATCCATCTATTTGGTGTGTAGATAAGACCGCCCAAGCATCATCATCTGATAGCTACTACAAGAGGAGGAAAAATCAGCTTGTCAGAGCGTCATTGGAAAATCATGCGAAGGAGGGTGCCTTTGCAGATGCAAATTTTGATTCTAACAGGCCTCAAAATAGAAGGACCAATCCAGGTAAAAGTGCCAGCAAGCGGCAGTCAGTTAACTCTCTTGGCGAATTTTGTTTATTTATGTTCATAATATCTTCCTTATGTCCAAACTAGCAATAATATGCATTCTGTTGCTCTATACTGTTGTCTTATTGGCCACTCTTGGACAGTTGATAGATTAATGATTGAATGGGGCATGATTGTTATTGCTTATTGCATTTTTGCTTGTGTAGACTACTAATCTTACTTGATGTCTTAGAAATCACCTACAAAGAATATGGAAAAACAAACAACAGAAAAGAGATAATTCTTCTGTGATTGGTTATTTTTGCTGCATGAGAGGCATGGACTGGGCTATCTATGAACAAATATTTCCGTCATGCACCCAAACCCCTTTTGTCTATTTCGTTCCAGCACCTTGTGTTCTCATTTTTCTCTCAAAGTTCCTTCTGCATTCCTTTTGACCCAGTCCTGACATTGATAAGCCAAAAGAGCTCAACTTTGCAATAGCTTGTAAACCCTTCAGCTCTGCATCAAAAGTCGGCTTCTGAAGCTTGAGCAGTCCGATTTCTCCATATAATTTCCACACAGCTTCCAGGAAAATTGGCCATTGATATTCTTTTGTTCTGGAAGCTTTGGACTTGAGGTTGGCTTGTGAAATGAATGGCCATCATTGATTTTATTGGCGTGATGTATCTTATTATACGTCACGGGGTACCCATTACTGTCTTCTGCTGCATCATTATGTTTACAGTGTTGTTATTGAATTAATACCTTCTATGTTGTAACTGCATTTCCTGTCCTTGCATCCTGTCCTCAAGTAGTAACATCATTATTTTCTCTTTTGGGTTATTTGTAGAATTTGTTCCATAAAACAACGGTGTTGTAAATTTAAAGGTGATCACTATGTGGACAAGATATAACTGGAATAAAATTTTCAGGTTTTGCAAAGACGCGTAAAGCTTCTAAATTCTCATTGGTGTGGAAATTGCCTGATACGCAATTATCAGGAAAACATAACAACTCAGTACGATTTCAGAAAGTGCGGCCATACCTATTTCCATGGAAAAGAGCTACTTACTGGAGAAATTTTATATATAATTCTCGTTCAATGCCAAATGATGGTTCCCTATCCATGATCGGGTATACAATCAGCTCTTTTCATCTCTCTTTTTCTAATCCTCAAGGATTTATTATTTATGTTTCTTTTCGGGGTGAAACCAATGATGCATGGCCATGTTATTTTCCCTTTTTGCTGGCATAGCCGGAAGCTACTGCTATCAAGAAAGAGAGGTGCAATCTATACAAGATCAACTCGTGGATTTTCTCTTAGGATTTCCAAGGTGTTGAGTGTTGGTGGCTCTAGTTTGAAATGGTCAAAGTCAATTGAGAGGAACTCTAAGAAAGCTAATGAGGTTTGCTGAGTATAGTTGCTCATGGACTGAGAACTTCAATATTTTGCAAGTGGAAAGCCGAATTATGCAAGTGATAATGTTATTTATACCTCTACAGGAAGCTACACGAGCAGTTGCTGCAGTAGAGAAGAGGAAGAAAGAACAGACTGTTGCTATTCCCATTGTTTTGAAGAACAAAAATCATGTTTCGCGTAAGTCAGTTCTTAGTGTAAAGCTGCGTCCAGGTACGCCAGCATGCAATCCTGGTGTGGCATTCTCTTATCCAATTAACGCGTTCACTTTTACATTCTGAGGAAAATGAAGTTTTAGATATCATTTGTATATCTAGCATGAATATGGGTGTTAACGAGGGTTGGCCAGCATATATTCTGTATTAGAGTGTATACGAAATTTAATATATATTCAAATAACAGGAGAACGGATATTTCGTATTGGTTTGGAGCGATACAAAATGGATTCGACAAGGAAAACACTTCAGAGGATTACAGGTGGCGTGTTGTGATTTTCCATTTTGATTCGCTGTCCATGTCATCCTGTTTCATTCTTACTTAAACGTCACCATTAAAATAGCATTGTTATTATTTACTTCTAGAATGAGTAGATTTTGATTCATTTACATCATTTTTCCTGATTTTGGTGTCACATTCACTTTCTACTTCCTAGATTATTGTTTATTTAGTTTTACTAGTATAATTCATTCGATTTATCGCATAAGATTTTTTTGTTGCTATTGATTGATTGTTTATATTAGATAAGGTGTTTGTTGAATTTATCAGTTGAGCATATTCGGCATTCGGATGCTGAAGCTTTTGTATAATTAAACTAAAAAGTTTGTTAATTCTTGCACTGTCGTTCACTCTTCGCCCTATTCTATTTAACAAAAACAAACGAAGCCTTCATTCCAATAAATTTGGAGTTGTCTAAATGAATACTTTTTTGTCACTCCGTTCGGTTCGATGCTAGAATCAAGAGTTGTTCTTACTACCAATGTGTCATTGATCCTTGGATAAGAAAAATATTTAATGGAAAATGGGCATGTCTCTCGTCTCGCATGGATATTCGTATATTGTACTTTCTTTGTGTAACTGATTTGTCGCTCAAGGTGGAAGCATCCATGCAATTGAATGCCATCCAACCCACGCTCTGCGGAAATACATTTGGTTTTTCTTAAGGAAGTGGCATGGAAAAGTTGTGACGGTGATTGATAGTTGATACGGCGAATGGATGCAGAGTATTCAACTTAGCAGTGCTCTGTGCAAGGCTTGAATTTAGAGGGTTATAGCTGAGCATGTATTGACATATATGAAATTTAGTGCTTCTATTAATTCTTGATCATGTTTATGCAGCAGATGAAGAACCCTCAAACTCGGTTGCTCTCGAATCTGAGAAGAAAATTAGAACTTCTTATATTCCCAGGAGATTGTTAATTGGAAATGAGGAGTAAGTTTTCTTACACTTAAATTCTCATTGGAACTTACAATTTTGGAAAGTCGAAAACTAAGAAGAGAATAAGCTTTTATGTCTTTAAGAAACTGGTTTATGATACGCTCCTTATACTGCATAGATATGTGCGAATTGGAAACGGCAACCAGCTGGTTAGAGACCCCAAGAAACGAACCCGTATCCTTGCAAGCGAGAAAGTTCGTTGGAGTTTGCACACTGCCAGATTGCGATTGACCAGAAAGAGAAAATACTGCCAGTTTTTTACAAGATTTGGGAAATGCAGTAAAGATGATGGGAAGTGTCCTTACATCCACGACCTCTCAAAAGTCGTAGTCTGCACGAAATTTCTGAAGGGCTCATGCTTGAATCCTGAATGCAAATTGACACACAAGGTATGATGTGATTCCTGATCAGTATGACACTCGTTACAGTCTTTTTACACCTCTTTTGCGTTTTTTTTCTTTACTCAATATATCATACAGGTCATTCCGGAGAGAATGCAGGATTGTTCATATTTTCTGCAAGGTGTGTGGTGATTTTTTATTTCTATTTTATATTATATATTTCTTTTATGGATTTGTTAAATTAGTTCTCAAAGGTCAGAAGGCTAACTTATTTTTTTTAACAGGGTTATGCTCTAATAAAAGTTGTCCTTATAGACATGTAAATGTGAATCCAAATTCCTCTATTTGTGAAAGTTTTCTCAAAGGCTATTGTGCTGATGGCAATGAGGTATTGCTTATTTTTGCCTCTAATATTCTCTTGAAGTTTAGATCTTTGACCTGCTGTGGTGGATCGTTGAAATGGGTAAAGTTGGGGGGTGGTTGCTGTCCTTGATAGGGTGTTGCAGCTTCCGGTATCTGGTTTTAATCAATGCTAAATGCACTCACACACAATCTTATCCCTTGCGCACTGTCATGTTTGGTATCTGATTTAATCATTGCTTACACGAACTCGCACACAAGCTCAGTATTTGATCACTTGCGTTTTTGTTAAGGAGGATTGGGTATCGGTCGAGGGTATTAAAGGAAAAACAGAAAAGTTAAAACCTTGTTCGCTATACTTTCCAGTACATGCATGCCAAACACCAAGATCATATCTCTGAACTTGCTGATTCTTGAAAAGTACACATTGACACTAATTTCTTTGCTAGAATGATCTTGTATAGATATTTATATTTTTCCTGAAAGAAGGAAAAAGGAAAAAAATGCTGAGTTGGATGACACAACTCCTGGGTGAGGGGGCTTTCTTTTTCCCCTGAAGTAATACCAGCAGCTAGTGTTTTCTGGTTTATAATTATCAACACCCACATGCACACTACCACCAATCTTAAATCCTGTGAATGGATCATATCTCTGTACTTGCAGTGCCGGAAGAAACACACCTATGTCTGTCCCGCTTTTGAAGCAACGGGCATCTGTCCTAAAGGTTCTAAATGCAAGCTTCACCATCCTAAAAGGAAGAGGGGAATCAAAAGGAAATCTTTGTCTGAGCAGAAGAATATCCGAGGGCGATACTTTGATTCTGAGCCGTTTGATATTGCAGAAAGCCAAACAGCCATAATCGAGAGGCTCCCAGTGAAAGGTAATGATAACATCGTTTGTCAAGAAGAAAATCTCGAAGACTATATTAGTCTAGATGTTGGCAATGAGGAAGTGGAAAACAGTATTGGCCCATCTAGCAAACGAGTATGGGTTGATAGCCCTTTGGAGGCAGAGGTGATTGATCTAGATGAGCTGATAAAACCTATCCGTATCATGAACAGAAGTCTTATCGACAGCTCAAACGATGAACAAGGCAATGCATCTGTATAGGAACCGTTTGTTGTTGCAGTTTTG
This sequence comes from Fraxinus cuspidata, assembly GCA_903798385.1. Lineage (NCBI taxonomy): Eukaryota > Viridiplantae > Streptophyta > Magnoliopsida > Lamiales > Oleaceae > Fraxinus > Fraxinus cuspidata. Next base: position 18,084 of record CAIGRP010040069.1, read on the forward strand.
TTTGTGATTTATTGATGTAAAATCAATATATATTGTTTGATAGGTCATAGGTTTAGGCAAACATTGTTTTACTTAAAGATTTGTAAGAACAAGTTGAGGAAATTGGAAATTTGAAGCTTTATTTTCTAAATTTTTGGAATGTTTGGCTGGATTTCTATATTGCTAGCAGAGAACTATTTGATATTTATCCAAGTACACGAGATAAGTCCGTAGTAGCTTAAAAAGTTGAGGTATAAATCTGAGAACAATTAACTTTTTAGATGACAGTTAAAAATGTGAACTATTTATTTGACCATGACTGAGTTATTTTTTTTAGAAAAAGTAATTTCTCTTAAAAGTAAAAATAAGTAACTTAAAATTGGTGTACGAGGACAATTTCCTTGTATTCAGTATATCCTATCTTCTTCCCACCCACCTTAAAGTAAATGCTACCACACAAATCACCATCATTGCAAAAAAGAAGAAAAAAAACAAAAAAAAGTCGCTATATGAGGTAAAAGAATGTATAGAAACGAGTTCTTTATCCACAATTTTTTGAGGATGTGAAACATTAGCCTTTCATTCATCCAAGCTTAGGAAAACCCAGAAAGTGAAGAATCGTATTTTCAGTTTCATCTCAGCAAGCAGAAGTTGAAGAACAAGTGCAAACCGAAGCAGCACCACAAGAAAAGGACATGAAACAGCAGGCAACGACACCCCTAAGGCCAGTCGAACCACAGGTGAATGTGAAGAGCAAAAATATGGGCAGAGAATATGGTGGACAGTGGCTGAGCAGTGCCGCCAGACATGTTAGGATTTATGCAGCTTATATCGACCCTGAAACATGCGAATTCGACCAAACCCAGATGGATAAACTCACTCTTATCCTTGACCCTACTGATGAGTTTGTGTGGACAGATGAAACCTGCAACAAGGTTTACACCTATTTTCAAGAACTTGTGGATCATTATGAGGTATAAAACTAACTTTTCTTATCACATTAGTATTAAGTGATAACATACCAGTTGTTAACATATGGATGTTGTAATGGAGCCAGGGAGCCCCATTGACTGAATATACGCTTCGATTGATTGGTTCTGATATAGAACACTACATCAGGAAGCTTCTTTATGAAGGAGAATTCCAATACAACATGAATGCAAGGATGTTGAACTTCAGCATGGGAAAACCGCGCATTGGATTTAACTACAACGATGGCCAAATCCAAGATGTACAATAGNAGGAGAATTCCAATACAACATGAATGCAAGGATGTTGAACTTCAGCATGGGAAAACCGCGCATTGGATTTAACTACAACGATGGCCAAATCCAAGATGTACAATAGTTGATAGAGGTAAGATAATCGGTACACCAGCATAAGAAGCTCAACTTCAAAATCACAGAAGTTGAGAGAAAGATAGTGATGATAAAAAAAAAAGAATATTAAAACAAGACAGAAATTGTTTCTTGAGTCATTGATAAACAATTTGTTGGACAATACTCAATGCAAATATTAAGACAAATACAGATCAAACAAAAGATATTAAACATAACAGACATTTTGTAGGCAGGGGCGCGTTATAGTAATTTGTCCCAACCAGAGACATAAACAAAGACAAGGAAAAAAAAAAACAAATCGGAAAAGAAAAAATCCTTTTTTTTTATTGAATGTGTTACAAGAAGCATTTGTTTTCACGTATCTTTGTCCTTGAGGTGTGTACAACTCCCTTCACTAGCCTAAAATATTTTCACTGCTGAATCTAAAAAATCAAGAAAACCTGTATACAGAATAGCAAGAAAGCCAATAACACCATACCATTTGCTCCACTGCGAAGCGTGGGTCCTTCCATGGTTTGAATGCTCGTTAGGCACTGATTCAACATGAAAAACAAGTTCTTGAGTTGAAAATTAGCTCACAAGTAAAACTATCAGTGGAGAACATAAGTTCGTTATGTAAAATGGATTATTAGATGTGTGATATTGTTTCCATGAATGTCATCCAGCTTTGAAAGATTTTCCATTTGGCTACCTCCATCATCTGAATTAATGGAGTAATAAAACTAAATTGAGAGAAAGAGAGTTGACTCGAAATGAAACCGTTGGGTTTGTGACCCAAATCCGGTCCAAATTGGGTCTAAGGCTTCGTGTTGTGGAGTATTGGGCTTGACACTGTCAAAATAGGATCTAAGAAGGAAAAAAAATGCGGATTAATGGCGTTGGACGGACGCCCGCTTATCGCTTGAGCCAGATGAGCAAAATTGGAATAGGGATTTCGTCGTCCACTTGTCGTCGAGCTGTTGCCCGAGCTTGAGCGACGGGCCGCGGATTCTTTTCCTTATTTTTCGGTTTCACGCGATTTTTAACATAGTTTCCATATGTTAGGTTAATTCTAGGGTTTTGACATATCTCCTATAAATAGTAGACTTTTCATTCAGTTTAGAAAATGAAGAAAAGTCAGAAGTTGTATTTTCTCTCCATTGGTTGTTATTAATAAGATATTTGTTTCCTCTGCCAATTTCATCTTTTTGTTTCTTTTCTTTTAAATCTTGTTCTTGTTTATCAGTTTGTGCGATACATACTTCATATCGCGCCATATTACCTCCTCGAATTCCTAACGAAAACTTTTCAATTAAGAAAGAAGATCAACGAAAATTATAACTTTTCAATTAAAACTAGAATGATGAGATTTTCCAGCTTTGTCTAGTATGCATGTTTCCTTCCGTTACAACTGTGCAAAGACATTGAGCGCACGCTGACTCAATTAAATTTACTGCTAAACCCGGGTTGAATATATCACCACCGATGATTGACATGTGTTCCACTTAGCCACCAAAAATTGTCTATAAGCCTTTGTTTGGTTGGCATTTTTGTGGAGAGAATGTATTTTTTTGGTTGATGTGACGGGGAATATGTGGTTGAAAAAGAAGGAAAAGTTATTGATGTGATGGAAAATATAATTTTATTGAAGAATGTGTGGTTGAAAATGAGTAAAATAATGAGAATGAAAAATATAATATGGCTCAAACATGGTCTAAATAGAGGTCCATGTACAACTGTAAGGGAGTTTCGAGAGCCTTCTATACATACACTTCACACACAAATTTGAAACCACAATCTTCACGTCAAATTTTTTTTTTTTACAAGGAATTAAATTCATTTTAGCTAAAAGAAATTTATTTGTCAATATATATTAAGAAATTAAAAAATTGTCATTTTATAGCTAAAAAGCAAGTAAAAATACTTAAAAAAAAAATTGTACTTGTTTTGTAAATTTATGTGTAATGTATACTGTAATGTAATATTTTTAGAAGTCAATCAAAAAAGTTTTAAAATTGAGTTGAAAAATCTATACACTTTCCTTGTGATCAAAATATTTAAGTGATAATTACCCTCAAAATAATAAGAAGCGACAAATGGTGGATTGGACCAATTGATCTTACAGATGCTGAATTTTTAATCGGATATTGCCACTTCAAATCTAATCGACACAATTTTGTTCTTGGAATTTCACTCAAAGTCCCTCGTACCATTTAGAAATGGTTCTTTTTTGCCTCATGTGGCAGCCACCTTGAGGCATGAAAGGCCAATTGAGTGAAAGATGTTCAATCCTACCTCGCATGCGGTTACCAAACGGTGATAGCATATAAGTAATCAGGTCTTTAGGATGAATTCATAGTCAACACCATTTCTCATCAAGTATGGTATCATTTCGGAAATATTTTTTAGGTACCTATGAGATCTAGTGAGGTTGTTAAATCTAAGTTCCAAATAGAGTTACTCAGGTCCAGAAGGGACACATTCATATTATTATTCTTCAGTTGATATTTTGATTCTTATGAACGGAGAAGAATGATGCGAAGTATAAGGAGATACACATGAGCCTAGACCGTTCCTTTGAAGAGTTTATCGCATAATTTCGCTTCTCCACATGGATTGTTTATTTTGGTCTGTTCATTGGTGTGGGGGACTTGACTATCTCCTCACTTTTTGGCATTTCTTTCTCTTCCTCCCCTAGCACCCCCTATATTAGTTCTATGACGTAATCCATTAGTGGGATCTTACAAGATTAACACTGATGAATACATCAATGATGATTTTGCTAGTGATGGGGGCATTATTTGCGATCAGGATGGACACTGCATCAGGCTTTCTCGTCATTATATGGAATCTGTCTTATTTTGGAGACTAAATTTCGACTTACGAGCTATCTTGGATGTGATTTTACTTGCTTGACAACTTGGGTTATCAGATTTGGGTAGAAGTAGACTAATATGTGGCTGTTTGCTGTCCCACTATGGGTAGAGGACCATAGATATGGACATTTTAGTATTAGATGACGTTAGTTTTTAGGGTGAAAACTCAATAACAAAACTGTGTATGCCAAGTAAGAAGCGAACAATATAATGACGAACAACGATACATGATATGCAGTAAGCTATTGCCTAATAACATGATATGCAGTTACTATAAAATAGAAAATAAATATGATTAACGAACGAGGATACATGACAACTTTACCTTACTAAGGATACAACTAAGCAGCTAATTTTCAGCTAACTATTGATTCAAAATCACATGTAATTAGGGAATCTTCCTCATTCATTGACGACAAAATGTGATGCAGAAATCTCATTGGGAATGGCATATTCCCCGGACAAAACCTTAGTGGTTCCTTGTACAAAAAGAAAGACAACAAAATATGGCTTTGTATCGACGCCAATATAAATGTCCCACTCTTTTATTTATTTATTTTTAAACTTTTTCCTCTTTTACGTGGATAAGTAAACATCCTCAAAAAATTGAATCGGACAATAATCTAAAGTGTCAAGGATTAAAAGATCAAATCAATATATAAAAAATATAAAAAATTGGGGGCTGAATCTAAACGAATTGCATATAATTGAAATTTAGATCAAAGAACTGTTGGGGTTTTGGAGTTCCATGAACAGCCAATGAGTTTAGTCAGAGAAAAGGTAGAATTGAGTGAGCTTTCTTTTCATTCTAAACGACTCTAGGCGAAAGGAGCCACCGCAGGTTCATCGAATCGAAGTGAGGTCCTCTAGAATAGAGATATAAATGATCAATTGGAGAAAACCAAAGCAAAATGAAGCTACAAGCAAGGCCGGTTCTAGATCAATTGAAGGTGCCGAGTTCATGCAGGAAATGATTCTAGTCGATTCAATCTAAAATCAACCAGTTTGTGAACTAGGGACTCTTGACTTTCAAAATTTTATATATAATTACATCGATTTTCAAATGAAAAATTATTTTACGAACATTTGACACGTGTTCTATTTGACGAGTCACATCATGGTACAAGTTAGAGATTAACAAAAAACAATTGTGTTGATTTTAATAGATTTTCATAAATTTTTTTGATAAAATTTAAGGTTAAAAAGATAAAAATTGTGAATTCTAAGAAATGAGTGATTAAAATTAATTATTCGCTTTAATTTAAAATTTTATTCAGGAAAACAATTATTTTCATTTTTTTTTTTTGAGAAAATACACTTTGGAGCAAATGAAGAGACTCCTCTTTTCCACCGTTTCTTCCGGTTACTATTGACACTCATATCTATCATCAGATCTCCATTCACTCTCTTCGAATCGGAAGTCGCTCATGGCAACCTCAACCGTTGGATCAACCGCCGACAGTATGTCAAAACTTCACATCGACGGCGGCGATGATTGGGCTGCCGCCGCTTCCAACCCCCTCAAGAACCTCTCTCTCCTCTCTCCCGAACAGGTGCGTACAAACCATATAGTATGCAAATATACAGTTGAATTACTGTTATTGAAATTTAGATACAATTGAATGTGTATGTATAAGTGGAGCTGGCGAAGATGCTGCTGGAAATGGGCCAGAACCATTTTGTTCGAACATTGGCCCGTGCCTGGTGTTGATGATGACGAGAAGCGCGAGGTTTTCAATCAAGTGAGTTTTTGGGATCCATCTTTTTTTATTCAGTTTTAGTCCTTCTTGAATGCTGATGGTAAAATTGCACACGTGTACATTGGAATGGATGGAGGTTTTTTAAAAGTTGTTATTGGATTTTAAGCGCAAAATAATTGAGAAGTGAAATATAGAAATTAATACAAGGAGCGAAGCGGAGATTTTTATTAGTATTTATACTAGCCCAACCCCACTCCACTTCGCTCTGCTCCGGCATTAGCCATTTTGATCCAGTAAACTTTTGTTTCTTTCTGCATGAGTCACATATACAATAATCTCCACTTTGGCGAATATTCACCCCTAAGGAGAAAACACTGAAGCAAACATAACTTGAGAAAAACACACCATCTGAGACTAATAGGTTGTGACACATCCTCTCTAACATCTAGAGATGTTAATCAAGTTTAAGCAATACTTGAACTTATCCATTATGATTGGCTTTGTCAACATGTCTGTTGCATTCTCTGAGGTATGCACCTTCTGTAGCAACAATTCTCCTGAAATAACCAGCTCTCTTATCTTGTGAAATCTAATATTGATGTGTTTGGTTCTTGCATGATAAATCTGATTCTTTGCTAAGAAGATTGCGCTCTAACTGTCATAACACAGCTTTATTCCATCTTGCTTGGTCCCAAGCTTCTTGACAAGCCCTCTTAGCCACAATGATTCATTGGCTGCCTCAGTTACTGTCATGTACTCTGCTTCAGTTGTGGATAATGGCACAAGTGACTGCATTATTAATCACCAACATATAGCCCACCTGCAAGTGTGAAAACATAACCGGTATGGGACATTCTGTCATCCAAGTCCCCTGTATAATTTGCATCTACGTATCCTTGAACCGAAACATCATCATGTTGTCTATCAAACATGACCCCACACTCTATTATACCCCTCAAGTACCTGAAAATCCACTTTACAGCTCTTTGTGGTGATTAGCCATGTACTTGTTCACCGTACTGACTGCATGTGCTAAATCTTAGTACATAACTTTTCATACATCAAACATCCCACTGCACTGGCATAAGGCACCTTTGACATCTCTGCAATTTCTTCTTCATTCTTAGGGCACTGATTACTTGACAATCTGAAGTTATTTGCCAATGGAGTACCCACTGGTTGCATCGGACATGCTAAACCTCTCTAACACTTTCTTCAAATAATTTTTTTGAGATACCCATAATTTTCTGGCCTTACTATCTCTGTTGGTCTCCATGCCAAGAATCTTTTTTAGCCAGTCCCAAATTTTTCTTGTCAAACTTACTACTCAACAAAGAATTCAATATGTCGACCTCATTTATATTCTTAAGAGCAATTAACATGTCATCCATATACAACATCAAGAAAATGTATGAATCATCTTCAAGAACTCAGTAGTAAACATAACAATTATACTCACAACGATGTAGCCAATATGACTCATGTGGGATTTCAACTTCTTGTACCGTTGTCGTGGAGACTGCTTAAATTCATATAAAGACTTCTTCAATTTACACACAAGATTCTCTGTTTCTGGTTCCAAGAACCCCTCTGGGTGCTATGTGAAAATCTGCTCCTCCAAATCACTATGAAGAAAAGCGGTCTTCACATCCGGTTACTCTAGCTCCAAAGCAAAACTGGCCAACATTGCCAAGACAATCATGATGGAAGTATGTCTGACAACAGGAGAGAAAATCTCATCATAATCTACTCCGTTACTTTGTGAGTATCCCTTAGTTACTAACCGAGCCTTGTATCTTCTCCTTCCTTTTTTGATATTGCTTCTTTCTTTCTTTCTTTCTTTCTGTACACTCATTTACATCTTATCGGGTTCTTCCCCTCTGGAAGCTCTACGATCCTAGGTATCATTTTTATGCAATGACTCAATTTCCTCCGTCATATCCTCTATCTATTTACTTTCTCTTGACTACCAATGACATCCTGAAAAGTTATAGGATCGCTATTGCTAGTAATGAGTGCATAAGAAACTGAATACTCAAATCCATACTTCACCGATGGCTTGATAGTGCGACGTGGTCTATCTGTGGCAATACTATAATATTGTTCCTCTTCTGAGCCAGAACTGTTCACTACCTAAGCATTAATCTCCATGTCAACGTTTTCTAGCTTTACCTATACTACTTGGCTCTTGTTGTTGCCCTCACTTGAACTGAGCTTATCTTTATCTGAAAGCTCTTTAAGCATGAACGTTTCATCAAAGACTGTATCTCTATTGATCACTATCTTCTTTGCCTCTGGATCCCAAAACTTGCACCCTTTTACATCCTTCACATAACCCAGAAAAGTACGCTTTCTTGATTTCGGATCAAGCTTGAATCTGTGATCATTAGATACATGCACATAAGTCGGACACCCAAATACTCTCAATTCAGATTAGTCAACTTCATTACCTGTCCAAACTACCTCTGCAACTTTCCCATCTAGCGCTGCTCGTGGTGATATATTTATGACGTAACATGCCATATTCATAGATTATACCCAAAAACTCTTCGGAAGCCCTGCATCCAACTTCAAACATCTTGCCTGTTCTGCAATTGTTTAGTTTATCCTCTTCGTTACACCATTCTACTGCGGTCTCTTTCGAACTGTATAGTACCGCTGAATACCATGTTCCTCGCAGAATTTCAGAAACTGTGAATCCGTGTACTCTATACCATTATCTACCTTGAGATACTTAATTTTTTTACCTGTCTTGTTCTCTACTTCTGTTTTCTACAATCTGAAGACCCTTTACGATCAACCCTTCACCCTGTGAACTATCGCCAGTATGCAGTTTCCACTGGTTGTAGGCCAACAGGGTTGATATGTCTTCCTTCAATTCGAGAGTCTATTTACCCCACGTCAATGTGGTCACCAGGTGGTCGTACGAGAGAGGAAGAGAGCACAACAATATCATTGCCTTGTCTTCATCATCGAACTTGATTTCAAGTCGCAACAAATCGCTGATAATTTGATTAAACACATTTGTGTGTTGAATCAGATCTGTACCCTCCAGCATTTTGAGCCCGTACAGTCGCTATTTTAGAAGTAGCTTATTCGTAAGAGATTTCGACATATAAAGACTCTAATTTCAGCCAAACTTTTGCCTGAGATTCAACGTCCATGACGTGATATATGGTCTCGTCCGCCAAACAGAGTCAAATTGTATCCACTGCTCGCGCCTCGAGCTCTTCCCAATCTGTCATACTCTCACTTAAAGTTAAATTAAATTGTACTAAAAACATCAATATTTATGGTGGAATATGTGAGTTATGCTACATGTACTAAGTTATGCTACAGAGTTGGTTGACAAAATAACATCTACACAAATAATTTTAAAAACAGATTTTTAAATCTTTTGAAATCAACGGTTTGGATTTTGCCAACACATTTTGTTACCCAACTTTTGAAACACAACTTTGTACAAATAGCTTTATTGGGAATAAGTACATGGTATTTTGAGGGCCAATACGGTTAACTAACTAGGCAAATACAACAATGATAGCTATTTCGATTTACATAATTTACACAATCTATCATATTTTTAGATTTTTTTTACAATAAATGATACTATAAGTTGATCCATCTTAATGATAAGTTGATGCAGTAACTTCTATTTGATATTTGATCGAACCATTTGACCTTACTTGAGTGCTCTAATACGACAAATCTTAGGAGCCTTGCCATTGCGTACTTTGTGCAAGATTCGTAAAATTTGTACATGTATATTTATGATAAGAAGAAAGTGACAAAAAATGCTTTCCCAAATCAAGGAGGCACACAAGATGACAAGCACATCAAATTGAGTCACATATTTAAATATTTCTAAATTTAGATCAACATACCAACTTCAAATGTCATGAAATAAAAGTTGGTTACAAACTGAATTTATCGTTTTATTCTTTTCAAATAAACGTAGTTCTTACATCAATCAAATTCGAACCGATCATTTATTTTCAATGACAATACTGATACGATGAAATTAAAAAAATAAAATTTTAACTCCTAAAATTAAAAAAAAAAAATCAATATAAGATGTAAATATATTATTTTTTAAGGCAAGAATTTTTTTTTTCCCAAATTTTAAAGAGAAGACAACCAATGTTCGTGCAAAACTCGCAAGCGTACGAGAACGTTGACAAGTAATAGAATTTATGAGTTGGGGGTATCGTCCCACAGAGAATAAATTCAATTCAAATTTACTAGTTACGTATGGAATTCGAATTTTGTAAAAAAAAAAAAATAGAGATTTTGATTTCATATATATTTAATTAATCTAAGAAAGCT
>CAIGRP010040078.1:0-15930 GCA_903798385.1 Fraxinus cuspidata
TCTTCCTTTCGAAATTGTTTTATCGGCTGGACAGAAGGCTAAGGAGGAATACAGGGAAAACGGCTAATAATGTCTTGCTTCGATGCTAATTTTCAAACCTAAAGGAAAATGATACTCATACCTATAGCTTTTCCATCACCATGGAATTTTGTTCTTATGCTCTTTCTAACGAAGTCAACTTTTTTACGATATGATTACATCTTTCATATTAGATTTGATTGCATCTGCTGCTATGACATTCTGCAGGTAAGGACAATCTGCAAAATGAAAAACTTGTCCGGGATTTAATTGATCTCACTAGTGAAGGAAACATTGAGAGTATGCTAACAGTGAATTGGGCTTCAAGGAGCTTGCTTCATTGAAAGTTTTTCCTTTATATTAGTTACACTTTGATTTGTTAACATAAGATATACTTTAGTTTGATTGTACTTGTCAACATCTTTTGCTTTCTTATGATTTTTTTCTCTATTTTTTATGAACATTCAATTCATCATATCAAGTCACTCAGTGTCGCAATTTTCCTTCTTTCCTTCTAATTCATTATCATGCACTAGTTTGCATAGCTCTTCATGCCATCAGATGTCTTCATCCATATCTTCTTCAAAGGGGACTATTAGAATAACTACATTGTATTCTTTGATGATTCATTTTAAGGTTGACGAATATTGTGGTTGCATTGCTCAACGACGACTTCCAAACTCTGCTTGAATATCCATCTCAGGTTTGTCCTCAATTTTTTGCTTTATAATTATTGGTGATGCCTCTCCAAAGGATAGATCATTGAATGGATTCTAGCATACTTCAAAGCATCTCTACTACCCTATACGTGTCGGTGTAGATACTTTGTTTTCCAGGCACCAGTACGTTTGACAAAATTAAGAAAAGTTTATTGCTACTCTGTGTAATGAATTTTCTTCTTTTGAAGTCAAGTTTTGTGTCATTACTTGCTTCTATTCAACTGCCTCATTAATCTTCCAATTCAGTAATTTACATTTTCTCCATCTGAATTTGTTCTGTGGGCAACTTTTCTGTAAATGTTCTATCTAGAAGAAATTTATGTAATTTTTTTTTCTTTTTTCATACTGAAATTTGAATGAAGTACGACTTTTCTTTGACATATTAAGCTAGTATTTCCTCTTTTGTGTTTTTAGGTCTTGTTAATTGCGAAGTTTTGCTTCGTAAAAGTTTAATTGTTTGATTAGGTGTATTACTTGCATTTGTGAGATCTTGTACTATGTCCATCCCTTGCTCATTTAAGCTACTAGCATATGTTGGACGATAGCTTCATTGAAAACTTGAGACTTATGTTTATTTTCTATACATATTCTATTGTGACAGATCTCAAGTCCCCGAGTGATCTGAAGAATATGGAAGCAGTTGGTGAGTTCTGTGTGTTAATTTATTCCGTATTTTTTGTATATCCAATATAATTGGGGTAAAACTTGTCTGAAACCTTTGTACTTAATTGGATTTTGGGTTCAATTCATTTATTTTCAGCAATTACAATAGAATGACAGTTTTAAGGTCTATGGTAACCGGATATCATATCAATGTCATTTTCCATACTTTGTTCACTAGTTGCATTTTGCTATTCTTGGATAAGCAAGTGTACCTTCAGTGACTTGGGGTTGTTCATTTTATCCTTGTTTCCAATACTCCGCACAATATCATTTTTTCAATCCAAGCAATCCTGTATTTCGTTGCGACTCTAATATTTATTCACTATTCTCCTTTTGCGCCTCATGTCATGAACCAAAAATGCTGCTCAGTTGTCTGTGTAAGCTGATCTCTATGGTGTCAGAAGAAACCATCTTAGATTTTTGAGATTTGCACCTTTCTTCCCTACAAATGTTAAATTTCTTATTAATAATTTTGCAATGGTGGTAATTAATGTCAAAAAGGTCGTTTGATTAATAGAAAGTTCAATTCTTTTGTTCATATTGTAATTATTAAAGCAGCAATATGTATAAGCCAAATCGGGTCATCGTGAAGCAATTCTTTTATTTAACAAACCATTACATGCTCCGAGAATACATGACTTAGTATCGAGTGGATTCTTAAGCTTAATCATTTTATTGAGCTATTTACAAGGCAAAAAATAATACTACATCCGTCCCATAAAGATAATCCTATTTTCCATTTTCGCTTGTCCCAAATTATAGTCCCATTTATTATTTGAGAGTGTAGTTAATATATTAACTTTCTTATATGTTCCTATTTAATGTGCTTTGTTATCACAAATATAAAACAATTCCTTATTCAATTATAGTTGGAACAATAAATTAAAAATCAAAACAATGTCTCATCTTCCATGACATTTATTCTTTTGCATTTAGAGTAAAAAAAGTCCCACAAATTTGAATGTTCAGATTTTGGCAATTTTTTATTGCTTTCTTGTTAGATGACTTTACAATGTTAATTACCTTGATTATTGCATTAAACAACGACTATTACCAAGAATGGTGTAATTATCTTGAACATTGCATTGCATTGCATAATTTAATTATCTTGAACATTGCATTGCATTAATGTAGGGGTATATTAGGAAAATGGTATTTAAGTTTATTGTTCCAACTATATTAACTAAATTTTCTTAATTTGCGTGAAAAAAGAAACATGACGATCTTTATGGGACAAATGTAGTAATACTTTTTGGATTACTTGAGTACTGTCAGAGCCTCTTTATGTCATTAGTTAGATATCTCAGAAAATACACATACATTTTGTTCATCTTTTTCCTCTTTTGGTTGCAGAATTGGGCCCAGGAGGAGTCTGGGGACCTCCTTTTCAAGGAGGTGTCATTTCTCCCACAAATTCTTTAAATTCTGGCCTCTTTATACATTGCCTTAGTACTCACTAGTAGATAAAAATATATTTCATTAAAAGTAAATAAAATATGGTTCTTTCTTCCATTGTGTTAATTTTGAAACACCTTCCTTGCATATGCATGGCTTATATTTGGAGAAGAGGCAAAGCTCATGGTATAGAGGAGGGCATAGCCAATAAGAGACTTCAATTTTGGATTAACCGTAGTGGGCAGTCAACTTCACATGATGCTATTGATGGTAATTTCTACTGTAGTCTAGACTGGGACGTTAAATCATAAATGTGTCCGTGGATTTTATTGTCCAGACACAGTTTTCTATAGTATAGAAAGTTTATGCTGCATCTGCTTTCTCATTAATGCAGCTCTCCCAACCTTTCGCATGTAGAATTTCCCATATAATTAGTATATTCTACAAATTGGTCATGCCCAAAAATATTATTGCAATAGATTACAACAATTTTGATGCAAATTTTGGAAATAAGGTGTTCTGAAAATTGTTTTTATCCGCGTTATAAGCTAACTGATGTCTCTGTCTGATAGATTGCAATACATTACAAATCCACAAGTACTGGGTTGTAAAAAGATGTTTTTTCAGGTTGTCTATCTATCTGATATCACTAGGACTTGTGGAGTCCAGCATTGCATTGTGAAATTTTCTTTGCATTGCATTGTGAAATTTTCTATATGTACAATACATGTTTTTGCAAAAAAATTGTACAGGGGTCAGTGTTCTTGGAGAAATTATATTAAAACTTTATGTAACGACTAAACTCATTAGTACATATGCTAAAACATCATAACGTGGTGTACTTAATGCTAATGACATGGAGAGATGATTTTAGCTCTTGAATTAAAAATCTTTCTTTCATTTACCGAAACACACTGAATGAATATATGATCAGATTAGTTTGTTTAATTCCTACCGAGGTTGTAATTTCCGATGGTTTATTCATCTCATAGATTACTGAGAATATAGACGATATCATGCTGATGTAATACTTTGTTCTAGGGTCCATTTATATGTTTATTATTCGTAAACTAAAAATAAATTTTGTTTTGTAGTTGAGCAAGGTTTAATGGAGCTAAGAAAACTGGGTATTGAACGAAGACTTTGAAAGTCATCGCGCAAAGAAAACTGACCAGGATACTGCCCTTCATGATAATCGGAAGTCTGCTATGCAATCCAATTGTTCTACTCGCTAACTCAATATTTGTTATATTTGATATTTAATGGATTAATGGTAGAAAATCCCCTAGAAGCTTTTCCATTTACGATATACCCCTTACATATTGAAAATTACAGAAAATCCCATATTTGAAACCTTTTGTACAAAAAAACTCCCATACCGTCAAAATTTCTGTTAAAAACAGTAAAAATGCCAAAATTAATAATTGCAATTTTAGCATCTAAATTTTTTATTCTTTTACAAATTATACCCAATTTTTTTATGTACCACCCACAATTTCAAACTTTTGAAACTTTATTTTCCACTCTACTCCACTCGACCTCACTTCATCTTCTTCCCCAAAATTTTATTATTTTATTCGATCCCTTTCAAAATCCTCTTAAATCTCTCATCCCAAATTTTTCATTTCTTTTCTCATTTCAATACTTCTCTAATTCTATAAAAGAAAAAGAAATACAGAAATGGGAGTACTGAAAATAAGTTCTACTGTTAGGAAAAGAAAAATGGGAAAGGACATTATGTCTTAAAGAGAAAAGACTAGTGTGAAGTCGCCAAAATTGCGATTTTTTTCTTATCAGACTTCACCATCAGAGAACTCTATTACTATGGACATATGATTGTGCAGCATTGGATTGAACCCTAGAGTTAACTCCAATTTAATATCATCATTTTCAGTGTAATGGTGCTCCGGTTTAAAGCCCGTATCCGAGTTTAGCAACAAGGTTCCACTATTTCAACGAAGTAGGAGTCGTGACTAGGGCCTCTCTTCAACTGATCCTCAAAAGCTTTGTAATCTTCAGCGCAATCCCATCCCACTTCATCTTTTTCTTTTTCTTATTTTCAATAGTTCCATTTTTCTTTTCCTAATGGGTTCATTAGGCTAGCAACTGCGAAAAAATCTGGGAAACCAAGTCCACCAGAGACACCAAGGGATGGAGTCCTCACATCCCCGCTAGGATTTGACTGTGCAGTCGAGTTCGTTTTCGCACCTTCAGCTGCAAAATTTCAGTTCAAGAATGCCATCAATAATCGATGGATTTAGGATTGGGAAGGGGGTTTTAAAGTGTAATCTTGGGAATGAGAACAAGAAATGAGGAATTTGGGGTGAGGGATTTAGGAAGGTTTTGGAAGGGATTAAATAAAATAATAAAGTTTTGAGGAAGAAGATGAAATGTGGTGGGGTGGAAAATAAAATTTCAAAGGTTTGGGATTGTGGGTAGTACGTAAAAAAAATGGGTATAATTTGTAAAAGAATAAAAAGTTTATATATTAAAATTGCAATTATTACTTTCTAATTTTGGCATTTTTATAGTTTTTAACGGCAAATTTGACGGTAGGGGTTTTTATGCATAAAAGGTTTCAAATATGAGGGTGTTCTGCAATTTTCAATAGGTGAGGGTATATCACAAATGAAAACGTTTTTAGGGGGGGTTTTCTTTTATTAATCCATATTTGATAGTTAGTAGCTACAGTAAAGCATCATCTGATTCGCTGAAGTATCTTCGTTTTTGTTGGTGACCTGATTGTAAGTAAGCTTATTGTTCCACATGCTATAGAACAGTATGAGATATAGTGTTTTTTTCGTAGTTAGGGGTTATGCACTTGTGATTATATGGAAAGTCGAGCTGCCAGAAAAATAAAATGGAATCAAATTTTGGTTACATCTAGATTTTTGTTTTAACATTTGGAGACAATTCCTGCTTTAAGAATCGAAGAAACCTTTGACATGTCAAGGAAGGATATGTCTTTTAAGTATCTTTAACAGTTCAATCAGATTTTCGAGCAACTTCATGCAGTCTAGATTATTCATTTTCTTATACATGGAATCAAGATAGATATTAGTGGTCTAGCATATGGAATGTGTCACAAACTGCTGGACTCTTTCTGTCCACTTAGAGAAGCACAATGAACTTGTCCGAATAGAGTGAATGCAACTTTAATGGTTTCATCCGCTTGCCTGCATGTTAGGTCTATTCTATCTATAGGTCGAGGGAGCTTTCATATACCAAGCCAATTCAAATGTCCAATTTTACCAAAACTGAATCTGTGGAAAGAGGGTGTCAAATTTTACTAGCAAGCATATTATATTTAGTTTTGTATTAACTTCTAATGGAGTGGTTGCACAGGATACGCACAAACGTGCTGCAGAGAAAAAGACTTAACATCGAGGCAAAGAAATTTTGTCATTTATCTGGTGTAAGGTTGTAATATGGACGTTGGGAACAAGGAATTTTCAGAGAGCATTTTCAGGAGACTAATCACGGGGGCATGCGCTGCAGGTTTTGGATTTATATATTTTCAAACCCATAACTCATTGCTATAGGGCCCAACTTTAAAATTGCCAAGACAGTGGAAGAGAGAGTATGGCACTTTACTTAAATAATACTACAAAGTTGTCACGCACAAAAAGATAGAAAGCACTGTTTATTTGTTTTTGGTGCATAGGGAAAGTAGAGTGATTTAAATAATGCAAAAGGCTAATTTGACCCAATATCCCTATTAACAGCATCCCACTTTCTGTTGTTTAAGTGGAATTCAACTTTTGATTTTAATGAACAAAAATAAGAGAAATCTTAATCTTATTACAACGATTCTCTTCGACTTTTGGTTACTGAACATATTCATCTTTTCATTTTGAAAAAAAGATTTATGTGGTCAAGTGAAGAAATGAGAATGGAAGTTGGTTGTAGTGGGTCCAAAGGAAGGACAAAAGATTATGAAGTGGTACTGTCAAACAGGGAAAAGAGTAATTTATTGTATTGAGTTTTCCTTTTTGTCTCTACAAAATAGTTGGCAACAGGCGTGGCTTAAATTGTTTTCTCCAAATGCTTGAGTGGAAATCATTTTTATGCTGACACCATCATCACACCCTTCCAACTCACCCAGGTTCCAAATTCCCAAGTCCTTTTCACCTTTTAAATCCACTGCTTCTCATCATTTTGTCTCTTTTTTCCCTTCCCCTTCCTTTTTTTCCAAGAAAAAGGCTTCCACCATGTGATTATCTTCCTCCTCTAGTTATACATTGTCATTTTATCTGTGAGAAGTATTTATAAATGATTTAAATTATAAATATATGAATATGAATAAATGTATGATACTTATAAATTTCTCAAAATATGTGAATAATAAATAATTTGGGTGTTTGAATTATTTAAGCAGTGTTTTATCTAGACATATATACTAAGAGGCGTGAGATGATCATTGTAAATTTTTCTTCTTGAAAACTCATAGTGGCGACTACGCCTAACTATATCATTAACATTGAGAACGAACCACTAGGAATTCGTGTGTTTGTTTGTGTATTCTTGATTCTTGTAATTAAGATTAAGATACAATATATTACATATCATAAATATTGAACACAATCCATATGTTAATGGTAAAACTCTTTAAGATGATGCCCATCTTTCTCCATACCAGGTCCCACAACATTAAATTCAAGTACTTATGTAAATTCATTAATAAATTGGGGTGCAGGTAGGGAGTGGTTCCACTGGATATTTATTTAGCTAACTGAAAGCAATTAGCATTAGAAAAAGTTCATTAGCTTTACTGTAGATTCAACTAAAATAAAAGGTGAAAAAGAAGAAGAAGCAAAATTTGACTTCTTTTAATTTCAGACATTGTTTCCTTGAAATTGCTAAGCAAAATTTCTAACACGGACCGGTTGCTTGATTTAATTGATAAATTGACAATTGTGAAAGCACTTTTTGTTAAATTCTTGACTGAAATCTTCCATTGACATTTGGACATCTCATTAAATATTATGACAGTACTGGTATTGTATATTGGACTTTAAGGCCAAAAATTTGAATGAGAGCATTGTCGAAAATTGTTCATTATTGTTGGACCGTATAACATAATTCGTGCATAGAGAGTGCACCGTTATAAATCTATGTGCAATTTGTTCGTTTCAAAGATAAGCACGATGTAGGGTTTCTCTGAGTAACAATAATTTTGAGCATATTTGTCCATTTCCTCGAGTAATTCAAATATGTAGAATATCCATCTAATCAAGCAGTAACTTTTCAGAAAATGCCTTTTGCTCTGGATATAGATATAGTACTTGTGTGTGTGTGTGAGAGAGAGAGAGAGAGAGAGATGCTTGAGTGTGAAGAAAAGACATTGTGAAACAAACATACAAAAAGTAGAGCTATACCTATACCAGCAAAAACGTAGTATTCTATTTTATATACCTCTGTTTCTTCTTTTTTCTTTTTGCTGCTTTCGGATATGAAATGAAAGGAGACAAAAGTTTCACAAAGCTACTTTTCATTTTTATAAAATCCATAGTTATCATCGTAAGTGTAAGTCCCTGTATAGGTTGTGTGTGGACCAAAGCTAAAAAAGCAAAGAAAATGTTAGAGCAATTTCACGAGTAAATTGATATGTAAGATGGAGGATAATGGTTCGTCTGACTTAAAATTCAACTGCTTGATTGAGGTTAGTCGATGGAATGTTCAAGGTGTAATCTTTCTCCTTTTAGAAAATTAAAAAACAATGAATGAACACAAATTCTGATTAATGTACTTCACTCCGCTCCAATGAAAATTTTTATTTTCTTGAGAGAATAAACAAACTGGTCTTTTCTTAGGGGTGGAATAATTACCCTACTTGCTATATGCACCAGTTTTCTGATAAAAGAAAATATTCCTGCAAACTGCAAAGCTTTTTCTATGGAACAGCAGAGATTTATCATCGACGCTTCTTCTTGGCACTGTGCTATTGTCAAGTTTTGGGAAATTTTACTTTTGGTATGAAACCAAGAACAAGAAAACAGTGGGACAGGGACCACTTGTATATTTAGAGAACTGTTAGCATGTAACAGATAATAGAATTAGACACTATTTCAATTTTTTTTCTTTAATTTGATATAATCTAATGCTTTGGATACTGTCAAGAACATATCAATCTACCGAGCCCAGGCTCATTAAAAGAACCAACAGGATAAGTCAGCAGAAGTACATATGCACAGAGATGGCTTAGTCATTCGGGATAAACATACCTTTACTCTTTCAAATCCACACCAGTCTCTAAAACTAGAAAAGTTAATACAATAATGACAATAAAAGAAGGGACTCGTCTTTTTCTATAATGCTCCCCCACTGAGTAGCATTTTAGCTGCCTCAACTCTATATATTTCTTTCAGTACTTTTAAATTTATCTGCTCCCTATACTGAAATCAAAGTCATGGCATCTTTACAATGTAAAACCATGGCATTGGCCATAGGTTTAGCTTTACTACTACAAGTATGCTTTTTCACCAAAGTGCAGTCTTACTCTACCTTGTCATCAGCTGAAAAAATCACTCAATTACCTGGGCAGCCTCAAGTGAGTTTCCAGCAGTTTGCTGGTTATGTGACTGTTGATCAGAAGAAACAGAGAGCCCTCTTTTATTATTTTGTGGAAGCTGAAGTTGATCCAGCTTCTAAACCTCTTGTCCTCTGGTTAAATGGAGGTCAAATTCGCCCGCGTTGTTTTCCACTGGTAATCTTGAGAGTATTTTTCTAAAGTTTTTGAGGATTCTTGATTGCAGGGCCTGGTTGTTCATCATTGGGGGTTGGAGCATTTTCTGAAAATGGGCCATTTAGGCCAAGTGGGAATGTGCTAGTCAGGAATGAATATAGCTGGAATAGAGGTGCTTTACTGGTCTATTTTGTGAATATTCATATTTTCAAGATCACTTAGAAAATGTGATTAATATTCTGCTACCAAAATTCTTTATTTGCAGAAGCAAATATACTGTATTTGGAATCTCCAATTGGAGTGGGATTCTCTTTTTCTACTGATATTTCCACTTATGAAGGTGTAAATGACAAATTCACAGGCATGTTTCTCCACTCTTGAGTCTTGCAAAAGAAATTTTCAATCCTTTGATTTTTTTTTATTTTTTATTTTCCCTTTCTAGAATGACATGGTAAGTAACCATTTCAGAAAGAAAAAAGAAAAGAAAAAAAATGCACTTCCTTTCTTCTTTCTGAATTCTTTATATGGCCTTTCCGCCACATATTTAAAAGCAAAGAATTCCTAACGGAGTAGTAACTAGTAAACTTCTGCTTTTTGAGCCATGTTCTATTTTTTGTTTTCCTTTTGGACATGGGATAAGAGTCCGACTTTAGTTGTCTGTGATTATTTCTTAATACAGCCAGGGACAACTTGATGTTCTTGCAAAAATGGTTCCTCAAATTCCCACAGTACAGGAATAGAAGCTTGTATATCACTGGAGAAAGCTATGCTGGTATGTTTCTTGGTGTCTGAAATTTTCAATTCTTATTAATTGAATGAAATTTATGAAGAGATATCCTGAAGATGCTTATTGTATATCACTAGGCCACTATATTCCCCAACTAGCAGAGATTATGCTCCAATTCAACAAGAAAGAGAACTTGTTCAACTTGAAAGGAATTGCTGTAAGTTTCCTAATCTTTTAAAAAAAATTCTTTGCATTCAAAGACGCAACTTAAAAAAGAAAAGTTAGTTCGAGATCATTTTCCCCACAGGTTTATGGTAGAAGGATTGAAACGCTATTGCTCTGTACTCTGTGTTCTTGATTGTTCATAAAAGTTGCTTAACAAATCATGTTTGGCGAAAAAAGCAAGAGACTTATTTTTAAGCACAACCAAACATGCTCAAGTCAATTGTACATGGAAGATATTTCCAAGTTTCTCGTATATTTTGTTTGCTATATCTTTTGCTGTAGTTTAAACTCTTAGATTGTGTTGTGAATGCAGCTAGGCAATCCAGTATTAGAATTTGCAACAGATTTTAACTCAAGATCTGAGTATTTCTGGTCTCATGGATTGATATCGGATACAACATACAAATTATTCACGTCTACTTGCAATTATTCACGATATGTTGGTGAATACTATAGAGGCACTATATCACCAGTATGTTCCAGAGTAATGAACCTTGTTACAACGGAAACTAGTAAATTCGTTGACAAATATGATGTTACTCTCGATGTTTGTATATCGTCCGTACTCTCACAATCCAAAATTCTTAGTCCTAAGGTATAGTCCTTTCATTTAACTACAATACTATTCGTTTTGTTAGCTGTTTTCCTTGGTTTTAACTCAATAACTTGTTTCATTTCGAGCTGCAGCAAGTAACAGAGTCTATAGATGTATGTGTGGAGGATGAAACTGTAAATTACTTGAATAGACGAGATGTTCAAAAGGCTCTCCATGCACGTCTTGTAGGAGTCAACCGATGGCTTGTTTGTAGCAAGTAATTCTCCATCACAGACTTAATTTTACAGAACTTGTGTGTGATTGCAAGAAATTAGGAAATTGAACTTCGAATTAAAAAATCCATGTTCAAAATTAATAACTTTTCACTCGAATGCCCAATGCTAAACTATCCTTTTTCTGATGATCTGATTCAGTGTATTAGATTATGAGCTGCTTGATCTAGAAATTCCTACAATCCCTATTGTGGGTAGAATCATCAAAGCAGAAATTCCAGTTTTGGTGTACAGGTAAGGCTGGGAACTTGGGGTCTTACATTCGGGAATCAATTATTCAGTTTATTCTTGTAACAACAATCTGCTGCTTTCTGATTACAGTGGAGATCAAGATTCTGTCATACCTTTAACTGGAAGTCGAACACTGGTTCATAGGCTGGCAGAAGAATTACGACTAAGAACAAGTACACCATATAGAGTATGGTTTTCTGGGATGCAGGTAATCTGTCTTGAAATAATTATCGTGAAATACAGGAAGTAGGCGCTGCTTTATTGTTGAAGAAAGAAACAGTCAAGAACTGCATTTAATTATCATAAAGGGAATTTCATGCTAAAAATATTGATTTAAATATATTTCTGTTTTCTTTCAGGTTGGTGGCTGGACTCAAGTCTACGGCAATATCCTTTCGTTCGCCACGATCAGAGGGGCGTCTCATGAAGCTCCATTCTCTCAGCCAGAGAGATCCCTTGTGTTATTCAAGGCATTTTTGGAAGGCAGGCCTCTACCAGAAGCATTCTGATCTAATGATCAGTTCAGTGTAATGCAAATAAGATTGAGATTGCCACAAAATCATTTGGCACATGCCACCGTTAATCCCTCCAGGATAAATATTGCATTTGTTCATTGTTTTGATTGCTCCTCTAAGAGAATGTTGAGATAAAATATTTTGTAAAAAAATATGATAAAAAAGAAGAAGGAATGTGATGCTTAATGCACGATCTATTTTACTGTAAACTCCATTTTAGCATTTAGAGATATACTGATCAAGAATTAAAAGCAAAGCACAGAGAATTCAGAAATGCAGGAGACAACTTTATGAGGTTCAGCAAATCACTTAAGCTCCCTGAAAAATGACATATAACCAAGAAAATGAAAATAATTCTTGAAATACTACGTAATTAATTATATATTAAGAGCAATTATTGGAGTGTTCTTAAAGAACACTCCAATAATTGCTCTTATTTTTGGTAACTGAAATATAACAAAAACCATGCCCACCATTAATTCTAACTCCTTAAGAAATTTTGATTTGAAAACCCATGGAAAATGAGAGCTACAACACGGGAAGATGAAGATTGGGTAGTTCACAAACAGCATTCTCCCATTTTCTTCATTGTGTTTATAGATCTTACAGTTGCATTTTTATCATACGTTATCTTGGATTGTATAATTGGTGAAAAATTCCTAATTATGCATGTTTGATAACAGTTATTGATTTAAATTCGGTGGTGCTGAAGATAGCTTCACTTCAAACACCTAGCTTATAAGCATCAGTATATACTAAAATTAGTCACTGTAGATGGTTGTGATCACTCTACTGGGTTATCTTCTTATTGGGACTGTCATGTTTTGTGACTTAAATTTCATGTGAATTGAAAGTTTTATTCATGGAGGGAGTCTAGATAATGTTGGTTTAGAAATCTTGTTTGATAAGATATCAAATTTCATGATGAATTGAAAGTTTGATTGGAATAAGGGTTTTGGGATAATTGAAAATGTGTTTTGTAAGTATTAAGACGGAGCCGGGGCACCTAAACATGGCGCAGCAATGCTGCAGTGCAAAACGGCAACATAATGGCTGTCGTTGGGGCACCACAGTGCTGGGGTGGGTGGCGCTCGAGGCCTTCTTCGGGTGGAATTTCATCTCCGTTTGATTTTTGACACGGTTTTATGTTCTACTTCATCCATAATTTCAAGATTTCGCTCATATAAATACTCCACAAGGTGTAGACTCTTCATAAGCTTAAGAGAGATTCAAGATAACAATTAGATCATTGTTGTATACATTAAAAAATTGAGAGAATTATTAAGATTTAGATTGAGAGATCAATTCTTGTAAAGACAATTTTAATTTCTTGGTATAATAAATTTTCCTCCTCTTTTACAATAATATTGTTTGTTGTGTAATCCATTATTTTCTTATTGTCCATATTTTCTTATCTTTAATTATTTGATTGAGTTCTCAATTAAATGGTATCAATGCGATTCTGACATCTTGGTTGGTTCATGACAGGGACATTTCGAAATATGTTATGGCATATCAATAGAAATTTTTCCTACTTGTTCAATATGTTGATTTCAAGCTTGATTCAATTTCTTTTTAAAAATAATATAGCAAATTATGTCGCATTCAATTTTTAAATTGAATGTCTATATTGTATATATGTGTGTGTGTGTGTGTGTGTGTGTGTGGCAATACTTGGGGGACTTCTCGTGCCAATTGGGGTGTAAATATGTGGATCTAGTTCAGATGATAGTAGCCGACTTAAAATTTGATAAGAGGAGGGATGATGTCAAAATGTATGGTTCCTCATGTTTCTATTTATGCACTAATGTAGAGGTTACACACTTGTTCACTGAAAGTACATCAGGCCAAACACAAAATGCATCGATATAGAAGCAAGTAGGATTCGACAACTAGAAAGATATAGTTCAATACATAATTTAAAACAATATCCTATCTCGTACTAAAAATTGAGGATGAAGGCCTTTAATGAAGACATAAGAAGGCCCGTAATGAAGGCAGATAACATAAATAAATTACATGAATTACATACAATAATTATGTGTGGATTTAAGATGACAAACTATGGAATATGTTATTATATATTTAGGGTTATTTGAGCCTCATTTTTTTTTTCTTTTTATGTAGAATACATTTTGAAATAATAGATTGATGAAGAATGTACGATTAAAAACGAAAGAATTTTTTTTTAATTTTATGTGATATTATTTCATTGAAAAATGTGTGATTGAAAAGAAAAGAGAAAATATATTTTGAGAAAAATGAAGTTCACGTTTTGGACTCGTTTAAGCACCGGCCGCTTCTAACCTGGACTGATGGACATGGCTAGGGAGATGGGCCTTAATTTAGAATCATGCTACATATATAATTTTGGTTGACAACATCCCATTTGCATCAGTATATTCATCCATTTTAAAAATTGAAAATTACTTAGAAACGGATATTTTAAGTTACAATTTCAAAAATCAGATTCAAAGTTTGTTTATACAAAAATCAGATGAAAATTAAATAATAATAATAATATAAAATTAAATTAACTTACCCTACCTCATTTCCTCTAAAACCTAAATTTTCATTTTCTCTCTCTCTCTCTCTCTTCTCTCTCGTCGTTTTCATCTGCATCGGCACGGGCATGGTACCAATGCTCACTATGGTGAACGTTGCTCGTGCGTTGTAGAGCCGATTTGCTAGTGTTTTTCTTTGTTTGGCGGTTTGATTGCAGCACCGCCTCAATCTGATTTGGAGTTTTGTTTTGTACGGTAGTTTGAGCGCCGCCTCGTTTCGTTCTAATGGAGTGAGTGGTCTGCGATGTGAGGGGCGCTGCATCATTACGAAATGGTGATCTCCGTGTGTGTGATAGAAAAAAAATGATGAAATCTATGGTGATGCGGTGATGATCTGTGCATACGATGTTGTGCGATAATGATCTATAGTGACGATATTGCTGCACAGTAGTGTTGCACAGAGAGGTTGCCATGCATATTGCACTTGTAGCGGTCTAGATGGCAATTGCAACAATGCAAATCGCGATTGCAATGGTGCAGATCATGATGAGGATTTTTTTTTTTTGTTGGATGAGTGTTGGTGGTTTCCATGTTTTAGTAGTTTTAGGGTTGTTGCTGTTGATGGTGGTGTAGTGGTCCTATGATTTAGTGGTGGTGACGTTGGCTGCTGTGTTTGAAATGATGATTTTGTCGCCGGGAGGTGGTGGTGATGGTTTTGGCTGGTGGTTTCGGTGGCAATGTGGTTGGTGGCAGTGGTGAGATTGTGATCAAAAGTGTTGGTGGTAGTCATATATAATTTGGTTGATTGTGACAATAAATTGATTGATCCGTGACCAATAAAGAATTTGTAACCAAGTAATTTAATATTTTGTGATCATGAAATAAATTGTGACTCATAAAATTTGTGATTTGTGACAAAAAAAATGTGACTAGTTAATTTATTTAATATTTGAACGGAGAAATAAATTGTGACTTGTAAAGTTTGTTATTTGTGACTGAGCTTCTATAATTGTGACTAATACATAATTGTAACCATAAATTATATAATATTGTAATTAATAAAATATATTTAATTAATAAAATTTAAATTAATATCTAATTTTTGAAAAAGTAAACGATTTGAAATATGTCATACTTAATGTCTTACTAATGAAATTTTTCTTTTTTAAAAATTATTTTCTACATCACATATTAAAATTTTAACAGCATATCATTGAAAATCATTATTGTCGATCAATAAATATTGTACACTTAACTTTATTTCCTTAATAGTCGTACCAATTACCAGTCCAACTGTTTAATTAATTGTTTTTCACCTATGCCGTTAAACCTTTTACCTTTTCCTTTTACTAGCACCACGGGCAATTCTTGGAGTGGTTGAAGAATCATATTTTTCATATATATATATATATATATATAT
>CAIGRP010040118.1:0-28056 GCA_903798385.1 Fraxinus cuspidata
ACCCTTGAACTCCAGCAGAGCAGATGTATCCGTATCGGAACCCCGAACAGGGTGCTGTTGAATCGAAAACAACACCCAAATTAAAATTAACAGCTTCAAAGGATTGTGTAGACGGAACCATTTTATCGTAAAATAAAGACGACCCATTACTCAAACCCCAAAAGGGTCCTCTAAAAGCTCAAGAAAGCACGAACCCTTCCTTGTCTCCCTCTTCAAATCGATGATGAAAACTAACAGAAAACACTGAACCAAATTATGTTTGTTTTCGCTATTTTCTTGTTAACAAAGTCCATAGAGAGTAAAGAGAAGAGTCTTTGATAGAGAAAGGGAGAGAACAGTGGTGGCTGTTCTTTGCTTGTTTTTCTTTGAGAAAACGCGTTCTTGTTCACATTTCACTTTTCTTTCTTTTATTTTTCTTCCTTTGTTTTTTAACATCCTTAAATTCAAACAATTTCGGTCTTAAAAATGACTAATCTTGTTTGGTACGAATTAAAATCAAATTTTAATCTAAATCAAAGTTAAAAAATTAATATTAACAATATCTTTCATGAGTCTCACAACTTTTTAACCACACATTTCAAAAACTTCTGTCAAAATCTACTAAAAATCTAATTTTAATCCCTACCAAACACTCCCAATTGGATCCGTCAGATCAGATAGAATGGATTTTGTTCTTTTTCGTAGGATTTCTCATCTTTATATTTTTAAGAAATTTTTATTTATAAAATCTAACCTCTCAATTAGTTAAGAGCCTCCTGCTTGGTGCACATTTTTGCTTCAAAAATGTATTTTTTTTGTTTGATGTGATGTGAAATATATGGTTAAAAAAGAAGGAAAAATTATTGATGTAGTGAAAATATTATTTTATTGAAAAAATGAGTAGAAGAATGTGGATGAAAAAAATAATGTAACTTGAAAAATGGTGAATTTACATTCTTGTAGAATGAGAATAAAAAATAGAGTCGTTATTGGGCCCCACACAAGAGATAGAAATTTAAAATTGATGATTTGATGTGATGGATAACGGTCATATTTTTCATTTTTATAGATTAGAAATGAGAAACAAACGGAGCCTTAAAGGTAAAACTTATAACAAGTATTGATGAATATACATATTATGGAAGAATTTAAATAGATAAATTCTTTTTACATTTAATAATATTTCCCTCTCTCGTCTATTACCTGTCGATGACGTATAAGGCTCCAAACATTTTCCTTTTTTTCCTTTTATTTTAATTAGGTATATACATTAAATTTCAATTTTCTAAAAAGACAGGATCTGCATGGGTGGATGGGATGAGGGTGGTGGGATCACGTTGACGCACTTGACACTCGTGGAGGGCGGACGAACCCACCTCTCGGTCAATAAATGCTTATGCCCGTCAATGGGGTGGGGGGGGCGGAGCGTGGCGTGGAAATAGGTTTTTGATATTGATGGAATACAAATATTTATGGTCGAATTCACGCGTAAGCTTGTGCATGTCCTAGGGACCTCTGCCCTTTTACAAACCAATTGAAGTTTCCAAAATACACCCTCTATATACTAATAAATCTTTTAAAAGTTAGTTTTACATATGCATGAAGAATTTTTATTCTTATAATTGTACATTTATACAAATGGAATGTTCAAATTAAGAAGAACGCGTCTATGAAGAGTGGGGTCAATAAATGTCCTTCTTAGCCTAGGCTTACTAGACTAACCCAGTTTGGGTTTGAACATGATGGCCTCAATTACTTCCCATGGAATTGACATACACCGTTGCGACATCCTTGTTTTCAACAAATGAAACGATTAATTTTAAATCTCATAATATGTTTTAGTTTATGACTGTATGGAACGATCTCCCAATTCAAAGTAAAATCAATTGCTATTAAAAATGCTCGTATTGATGATATTGAAGTCTATTTATCTTCTTAAAAATCCTCTCGAGAATGAGAGGACTTGGGGAAGATGAGAAAACAGAGCACCGTGGACATCAATCTTGACGGTGATAGATTGTTACATTGGAACATTCTTGCCTTTCAAATCTAATTTAGTTATTTAAGAGTGAGTCCTTTCAAATGCTCCTAAGTAATTTTAAGGATCTTGTTTGGTTTTGATTTTTAGATTACTTAGAAAACACAAAACTCATTTGTCTGCCTTAAACATAAAAAGGTAAAAGAGTGTCAAAATAGAAATGATTTTCTTTGCTAAGACAACAAAGAATGAAAATTTCTTATTAATCTGTGACTTTTTTGTTGTAAAATCGATTTTGCCCTTGACTGAATTTCAATTGTGGAAAATACTATGTCACACTTACCGCTTCATATGTCGCGTTAATTTACTGGAAGGAATGTTCAGACTTTAGATACGCTTGTCGAGGGATATATACTGTACTTGAAATAATAGTATGGAATCATAGTCAACTTTTACAAAATGTTGCTTTTGTAGGCCTCAATTTTATTATTTGAAAAGTTAGAAAACAAATCTATCAGATATTGCTAAATAGGTGGACCAAATAGGGGCTAAAGGATGACAACCTTTGTTTCTCAAGCATGGCTTCACGTGCTGAAAGGGGAAGGAAAAAACACACTTTGAGAAAAACATCTCGATTCTCCGATAAAAATCAAATATAGATAAGATCCTGAAACTCAACAAAGCCCCTATTCAACCAATTCAAATGAAGATCAAACAAAGTTTATGGATCAGCTCCGTGCAACAAAACCTACCAATGTGTCATTATCCCATAAATAAAAATGGACATGAATAACAAATAAATAATCTTGTATTCACATAACTCAATAAGAAATTCAAATACGCCATGTCTTCCTCGTGCTAGATAGAACATTGCATGCAGAAGTTTCTATTCCGGGAATGTGAGTTTATCATTTCTGTCGCAATGTTAGGATGTCTGAGAAGACTGCTCCTCATGAAGCATTCACGCCAAAGGAAAAATTCTTTGGGCTCAAGAAACAAATAGACAGAACTGTACACTTCAGCATTCAATCTCTCTTTTGTACAAGAACCAAGATATACAAACAATGAACTGATCCTTCAAAGCAAAAATCCCGTCTGGCGAGCTATTAGGTCAACAGACAAATAAGCAAGGCAGTAAGCAACTAAATATAATTGATCAGCAAGTAATATCATTTAACAACAGCGTGGCCAACAGGAGAAGGACGAAAACCATCTTGTCTCAGAAGCTTTAGGATTTGCCTCAGTAATTTGCGACTCCAACTGCGGTTTCTCATTAATCACCTTAGACAAGTCAGTTTTTTCACCATCGTTTACCAATCTGAGCCAATATATATGGAGTTATAAATTGATTCCACAGTATTTTTGCAAGCTTAATACAGAAAGAGATCTCATTTTGTTATTCATAGGAAATGACTTACTTGAAGCAGGTAAAAAAGTCAGAAGCCAAAAACAAATAAGTATTAACAAGTTCACCCGAATGAGAAATCACAAGGCAGAAGAGAAAAACACGATGAAAGGAGATGTTGTGGTATCATTAACAGACAAGACGAGAGAATTTTTATCATTTACATGCTTCTTTCTTAAATTATGAGCCACATACACTCATTTAAGAGTTCCGAGACGGATGAAGCATTGTATACGTGTGTGTAAACACTCAAATTTACAGCACTCATCATATGAGTAAAGATTGGATTTAATCCAATAGAATCTAAAACAAGGGCAGCAGGTCAATCTACCTTCAGAGACTACAGTCAAAAAAATATAGTAGATCCTAAAGCTAATTCAGTAGGGATGCCACAATATTCCTTTCCGCATGCCAATTTCATTCAATGGATTTAGATGTGAAGTCCTTCATTTGTGCATGAAATTTTGTATTTTCTAAGGCAGACATGTAATAAACTATGTAAATGAGAGCACGGGCAAGGCGATCTGCATTACATTTTTCCAATCAATTTACTATATATACGTATAGACATGTTTCTAAGACTCGAAACTCTAGAAAAAGATCTTACACTGGGAATGCAAAAGAACGGCCGCTGTTTCCACTCTCATCAGCAAGGCGAGGGAGACTTGGCGAAGTAAGAGGGGCACCTGATGAAGTAAGAGCAGCCTCAGCAGCGCTACCTTTACCATCTCCTGCATTAGAGGCAATATGAGGAGGAGGAATTTCCTCAACAGGAGCTACATTTTCCTTTGCATGATTCTCTACAGTTTCAAGTGGGGCCATCTCCAGGCTATTACTGCAATCTTCTTCTATGACACTAGAACTCTTCCCCAATTTTACACTATTTTCTTCATGGCGTGGTACTTCAA
Source organism: Fraxinus cuspidata (assembly GCA_903798385.1). Lineage (NCBI taxonomy): Eukaryota > Viridiplantae > Streptophyta > Magnoliopsida > Lamiales > Oleaceae > Fraxinus > Fraxinus cuspidata. The sequence continues at coordinate 4,271 of CAIGRP010040118.1, forward strand.
TAACTGGGGGAAGGACAGAAGGTAAGCTGTTGAAGTCATCTGATTTGGCTTCGGGAACATATTGAAGATTCGATGGCGAAATGTTCAACACTTCTATCATGGGGAGTTCTCCAGATTTGCCCAGAAGATTTGCTTGATCTCTAGAGAAACTGTTACTCCCAATACTAAATAATGATTCATTTGAAGTAACACTCCATTCCATAGATGATGTAGGTTTAGGAGAAAAAATAGACGAAAGAATGCGATTTGGATCATAACCTGCAGGCTTCCCCATTGTTTGGACTGGAGGAGATTGCATTTGGAATGTATTATTAGTGTTCCATTCTGGAGACTGATATGATGTTCCTGGTGATGATAGAAACCCAGCTTCGGCATGTGGAGAGGCACTTATCATGCTCCAGTTAGGTGTCTGATCAGTAACATCCAGTGATGATAAGAATTCTGGTTCAGATGACAAAGGTCCATCTTGTCCCAATTTGGCAGAGAGATCATCAAGTTGATCTCTTTCACCAGTTTTTAATTCCAGTGAAGAACTACAAGAAGATAAAGAAGAAGATACAGAAGAAAAGCCTGAAGCCTTTGCTTCCAAAAGTTGTTTTCCATTTTCATGCTTGACCTCAGACTTTTTCTTCAAATGTTCATTGCTTCCACTCACATATTCTGATTCCAGTGAAGAACTAGAAGAAGAAGAAGAAGAAGATACCGAAGAAAAGCCTGAAGCCTTTGCTTCCAAAAGTTGTTTTCCATCTTCATGCTTAACCTCAGAGTTTCTATTAAAAAGCTCATTGCTTCCACTCACATATTCAGATTCCATAGTTCACGGGACTAGTCAGGTCCTTAAAGATTTATGACATCGCACGTGATTCATAGTTAATACTTCACAACGAAGCGAAAAGTACAAAATTAACAAGTTGAACAAGATATCATCAGTTATTTGATTATATACTAATTGAAAGCTTGCATAGGAGATAAAAGAATGCGTCGGGATTCTAATACTCATTTAAAACTGCCAATTTCCCATCCCATGTAACTTCATATTCAGTACATAAAAGGAAAGAAACTCTAATTTGTAAATTGTAGAAAGGTGCTTGCATTAATTAGTTTTACACCTACTAAACCTATGTACATATATTTGTTGGTTCTACTGTCCTCTTACGATTACTAAAAGCCTCAGGACGAAACATGAGAGAAATTTAAAATATAGTGAAAGGGGGAAGAAATGCTTCAACTAATTCACATATACATCCATCTTAACTATTAACCAGAGAATAAAAGTGATCGTTCCCAAAATTTAGGGGAATATTAATTGGCCTATTATTACCTCTTGCAATTAAAACGTAGTACTGAATTCCGGCGAGGCAAAATACAGCGGACATCATATCTTTTCCAAGACTTGTAGAGTACATATGATAAGAAATGGGGACAATGAAACAAAAATGCAGTTTAATGGTTCTGTCTCAAGTATTAGGACTCAAATATTGCTGGATTAAGACAATAATAATGATACAAACTGAATAATACTCGATGAGAAATAATTAATACGTGTAATTTAAACCATTTTCGCCTATAATCTTGATTTATCTGTAGGCTATTTGCCCTAATATTTTTGCATTTGAGATCCTTTGGTCATTTTTAATATCAAACAATTTGGATTTAACTCGTCTGTCTAAAATAGATGATAAACTAATAAAGATCATTGCATTTGAGTAAAAAAAATAATTGAACATACCTAAATTCTGAACACTTGACGATCATCTGTTGTTCACATTTGCCTACAAACCAAAAATGGAGGACTATCAAACAACACAGAGATTAGAAACCACGGAATAAAAAATGAAGAAATTGCTTGTAATTCTTCACTAATTCTTGATAACCTAAAAGGAGATGAAAATTCAGGGCACCGAGAGATCGAATTAGGGTTTATTCTGAGAAAATATTTACGACTAAAATGGAGGCACAATCTGCCCTTTCTGTCATTCAGATTGGCTTTGATTTTGCATTCAGCTTATGCTGATACGCGGGAAGGTTGGTTGTTATTAGACAAAGGGACTAGATTGTACTTTATCTTTTTTCTTTGTACCAAAATGCAAAACTTCTTAATTTAATTTTTGTGGGGCAAAACGACATCTAATGAAATAGAGGGACTAGATTGCAAAAAACATTCAACATGAAAAATAGTCCCCATGTAGTGAAACGTATTTTAGCTCCTGGTTGGTTTAGACTAAAAAAAAATTGATTAAAATTAAAGTCATAATCAATAATTAATTTTTACGATATTTTATTTTAAAGACGAAAGTCGACTCGAAAATTCCCTGCATCCTTTTCTTGAAAGATTCGAGAGCATTGATGATGTTGAAAAATATCTAGTCATGTCTATGAACTTGAAATCGGTGAGGATGTCGGTTCAATTCAATGGTACTAAGTCCATTTCGAATAAACCAATCTACGCATTCAATGTAAGGCCTTGTGAAAATAAGTTAAATTCTTGTTCAATGTACTATGTTGTGTGTATCAAATATGCACTTACATAATAGGAATTGAATTTTTATTCTTGACCATACGAGTGAAAGCTTAAGAATTTCGCTTCTATAGCAACAAATTAACAAAATCGAGAATCATTGGGTCAACCATTCACCTTTGCAATGAACCCTCCTTCTGAAGTTTTAGAGCTTGAAAATGCTGGATCACAAGACAAAAAAATTGTCATTACATCATTTATAAGAGGGAAATAACCTACTTCAATTTTCAATAATAATCTCGAAATTATACCTTAGGTTGGTTTGTAGAGGATGGTAAAATCTTGCTGCCCTTTCTACTTCTATCAAGACGTACATTTGTGACGATGGACATCAGTCTATTGATTGGACTAATGTACTTGCTAAAACAAAGTATAAAATCACCAATCACAACTCAATTATCACGTGTGAAAATCACGTAAAAGTGCGAGAAAAGGAAGAGAAATCCAAGTACTTTTTACGGGTACATGAATGCCTTGAGGACCTTAAGTCGGTCCCACGTGACGGTTTTGCCCGAATTGCAGATATGAGTACTCTGAGAATTTTCTGTTTGAATTATGGGAGGTTTTCTTTCCAAGAGACACTTCATAGATTTTGAGGTGTGTTAGGGGTGTAGTGGGGTGGGTAGAGAGAGAGAGTTGCCAAAGGTGACCGTATGAGGATTAGGGGATTCCAACGACCGATTATTTGGGTGTCAAAAGAAATAGGGTTGTGTCAAACTAAGTCCTTGTTTGGTAAGAATTAAAATCAAAATTTTAATAAATTTTAATATAAGTTAATGAAATATGTGGTTGAAAAATTACGGTCCATGAAATATTTGTTCAAAATTAAGCTCCTGTTCGGTGTCCATTATTTTAAAATTCGTTTTGTAACAAGACCATTTGAACTACACATTCACACAATAAAAATATTTTACACGTAAATCCAAAATTTTCCTTTATTTTCTAACTGTACATTCTTTTGAAAATACTATTCAATTTTTTTTTCGAAATAATGAATATCAAATATGGACTAAATGTTGATTTTGACTTATATTATATTTTAATCCCTATTAAACAAGGGCTAAAACTCATTTCTTTATGAAAAAGGATAAACAAAACCAAAAAGGGAATCTTTAAAGTTCATTAAAAAAAATCGAATTTGGAAGTTTTAGGTGAAGTATATCAACTAAATGTTTTTCTTCGATTTAGTTCATGGATTATACCAACTGTACATCTTTTTTGCCCATTTTGTTGACATATGAGATGTTGCCAAAAATCATTGGTTGCAAAAGCTGTTTCTTGTGTAAACAATCTAACGACAGAATGACATGTATTACTCTGCTAAGAAAGGTGCAACTCTAGATGTACACAAAACATGGTTTTTAATTCATAAGCAAAAACTATAATTCTTAATGTATAGGACTTTTGAAAATGTGATAGTTTGACTTAAAAAATGTGTGAACCAAAATGCAGTCGAAGATCGTTGTGAAAAATACTTTCATTCATATATGACATTTATTTAAACTATCCATAATTAAGCTTGTGTTTGATCTCGATTATTTAAAAAAAATCGATTATTGGCAAGCAAAAGTGGGGCCCTAAATGAATAAAATAAACTTGTGTAGCAGAATAATAATGACTCTAGAAATCTCCACCAATTTCATCACCGATCAAAAGATCGATTTGATTCTCTATTTTGGAAAACGTTCTTACCTTTTATTTTTTGGTATTTTCACCCTTATTTTCACATTTAATTGCGTAGAAAATCATTTTCATTCATTTTCTAAATTAAAATTGAGAAATGACGAATGTACCCTTCTTTTTAAATAAAACAAAAATAAAAATAAAAATCTAATTGTAACCATAGTCCTAATTTTTTTTTTAAAAGTACAAATGAGTTCTAAATAAATTATTAAAAGTGTAATTAACACAAATGTCCCTACATTTCACTATTATTGCGAAGAATATCCATATCTTTCTTTTTTTGACATTTTCACCATTAATTACACTTTTGATTGCACAAACCATTATTATATCTATTTTTATCTAATTGCTCAATATAGAGCTGTGAAATGATGAATATACCCTCATATTTAAATAAAAAAACTAAAGAATTAATTACAACTATAGTTCTAAATTTTTTTAAAAAGTGCAAACGAATCTCAAATAAATTATTAAAAAATTATAATTTTTTTTTAAGTGCAACGAGCTCCAAATAAATTATTAAAAAAATTACAAACTATTTTTTTTAAAGTGCAAACGAGTCTCAATTAAATTTATTAAAATAATTTAAAAAATTAAAAAGTGCGAACGAATCTCAATTAAATAATTTAAAAATTAGAAATTAAAAAAATAATATTCTTTAATTTATTTATTTTTGGAATATGAAAACATATTCATCATTTCACATCTCTTTATTGATAAATTGGATAAAAATGAATAGAAAAGATGATCTGCGCAATCAAATGTATAATTAAGAGTGAAAATGTTAAAAATACAAATAAAAAGTATGGACGTTTTCCGCTATAATGGTGAAAGGTAGACACATTATGTGATAATTACTCTTCTAATAATTTATTTGGAGACTAATTTGCGCTTTTTAAAAAAAATTGGAACTATAGTTGTAATTAGTTTTTTCTTTTTCTTTTTTGTTTTTATTTAAAGATAATGATATATTCGTCATTCTACAATTTTTATTTGAAAAAATAGGTGAAAAAGATATTTTGCGCAATGAAATGTGAAAATAAATGTCAAAAAATGAAAGGTAAGAACGTTTTCCACAATAACAATGAAAGATGTGGACATTATGTGCTAATTACCATTGAAACAAAATATCTATATTCAAACTTTGATTATAAATAACTATGATGTGGGCCATGACAAAAATAGAACGATTATGCTAAATGCACATCATATGTTTATATAATGATTTTACATACATATGATGTGAAGAGATATGATTGAGTCAAAATTTTTTTCAATCAAATAAAAAAAAATCCCCACTTTATTTTTGACACCTCATTTATGTGTAAATCAATATGTAAATGTTTATGTATAAATAACATTATTCAAAGTCGAAATGGTGTTTGATGGAGCACATGAATAATGACTTGTCACACTGCTTAAAAGGGTTTGAATTGTGACATATAATTTTTAATTCAAATTTTCTCAATTTAAAGTATCATATACACACAGGGACTAGATATAAAATACTAGATGTCATTTCTACGGTGTAGGTGTCCATCTAAAGCAAAATTCAGCTCAATTGGGCCAATTTCCTAAAATGGCAATAGTTAGTTGCGCAGTAATCCTTGAGTTTCCACTTTTGCAGTAGTTGGTCCAAATGAGAGCTCACCGCATTGACTCGGGCCTGAATTTTGGTTCAGCTAAAAAAATAATAATAATGAAAATTCAAATCTAGGTTTAATAATTAATTATAAATATATTTTATATGATTCACAATTTTTCATCCATACATTTCAGCCCAAAAAATAATAATGAAAATATAAATCAAGGTTAATAATTAATTCTGAATATATTTTATATGATTCACAATTTTTCATCCATACATTTAATCAATTTTTATTAAAACTTATTAAAATTCTAATTTTTATCTAAACCGAACATGACAACTCGTATATTTTAATAAATAATTACATATTATGAATTATTCAGAGATTTTTTTTGTCGATTTTTCTATCTCACAAGTGTACGGATCGTAATAAGTAATATAATGGATCAATGAGCTTGATATTGTTCCTATGAGAACTACTATATAACAATTGTTTAAATTATTTCCAATTTAAATTTCCTCGAAAACAAATAATAAGGTTTGTGATTGGTGTCTAAATTATTTTGACTAAACCAAATTATCTAACACACACAATTTATCGAATTTAAGTTTTAAAAGTATGAATATGGATGCTACGACTTACAATTTTACCAATGAATTTCATTTAATTCACCAATCAAGATTCGTTACTATTGTAATTTTCGGTCGAATTCTTTTAAAGTATTCAATTTATCCTTCTCGAGTTCTCATTAAATCTATTTAACTAATTCAATTTCATATATCTATGTTAATCGATCTTAATTACACGAAATATTAGTTCTAAGAATTCATCTAATGACTGCACAATTAGTACATGTATCTCTAGACGTTATACTACATTACCGAATTTTACTATGTAGTTTAAATCTAAAACTCACCCATCAATTCGTAATAAATTCACAAAATCATGGAACAATTGGCCGAAGATTCAAAATATTAAATTCATAAATTAAATCAATACATATGCATTTAAAGAACTAAAATCTTGAATAAAATAAATAAAATGTCACACATAGATTACATTGTTCGTCATAATTATGAATTTAGGTATTACGATAATGAAAGAAAATAAAAAAGTATAGAGTTCATAATCGGGTTTTGAAATCTTGATAATGGAAATAATTGGATCTTGCACCAAGAATTTTCTTCAACCTCAAAAGTCTTCATACTCTACCTTTTGCTTTTTAATCTTGATGATTATGTATTTTTCCCTCAAAAGTGTCAAAAACTTATATTTATAACCTTTCCCACATTTGTGTCGAATGCAGGATTTTTATGGGTTTCTAAACGGACAAAAAACGTGCCCTAGATACACCCGTCTCAGTGCCACGAGAGTGGTGCCACGGCTCCGCAACTTTGTATCACGTGATTTGGTGGCACCATGATGGTGGTGCCACGACGCTAGCTTTCAGATGAAAATCTGTACTGCACTTTCTTTAGTATTTTTATCGTAATCTCCCGATATTCAATTGAATCGATTCAAATTGGGTTTTAAAGATAACTCAAATGAATACAACTTTATTAGAAATGGATTTTTTCAAATTCAAACGTTTACTAGGTCAAAAAAGGGTCTCAATCTCGGGTAAAAAATCTGAAACATACTTGTGCAATTGAAAATTGATTTGTAAAAATATTTGATCATATTTCACTTATTTTTTTACTTCTAATTGATCTGTAGCATTCTCGAATCTTTATCGTGATGTTTGACACAACTTTTAAGAATTTACACTTTAGTCATAAAACTTTGGATCTTACCAGTTTTTGCTTCTTTCTTTCAATTCCACCTCTACCCATCGAGTTTCACCTAAAAATACATCATATAATAAATTAAGCTAAAATTTAATTAAAAGAATTACGAAATATCAATATCTTAGTGTCCGAATGAGTGTATAAAATATATTTATCAAAATTCTTCTCAGATTGTAATTACATCATTCTTTTTAATGAAATCTTGTCAAAATCACACTAACAATTCTGAATTCAAGATCGAGTTTATACTGGTCTTATACAATTTTCAAGCATCAACGTGTATACGAATAAATTTCTAAAATTATTTAACAAACTATTGGAGTCAAAGTTTAAACTGGGCTAGTAGTATTTGGATCTCTTTTGACATATTTTTTGAAAATTATTTTAGAGATTAAAAGATTTTCTGAACATATTTGAATAATTTTTGAATAAGTACTCTTTTCAACTAAAAGTGCTTTTAGTGAGAACTTGCCTAAGTTAATTTACTCATTAAACTTTCTACAAATTGTACAAAAAGAAGAAACTCTGCCAAATCCCAAATGGACCATTTTGACCAGATGCACGGTGAAACATTTTGCTCATTTGTACACAAGTAATTGTACTTAAACCTTCGTTTAGCACAACTTAAAACTTGATAAAAGTTTAAGTCGTAACAAACAATTAATTTTAAATATATATTTCATAGAGCTCACAAATTTTATCAACATTCAAACACATATTTTATCAATTTTTTTCAAAATCTACAACTTCTAGCTAAACCGGAGCTAAGTATAGCAGTGTACGTCTGGATCTAGTTAGAGTATTTTCAAGAGTTTCTCTAACGCAAAATATCCACTATTTGAGAGAGTTAATACTTAAAGATAAATTTAAAGAGACTTTATTTTAACTTTTTAAAATAAAGAGCGAGTCTCTATTTTTAGTTAACAATGATTGCATTCAATAAGTACAAATTTCAATACTCTAGAATTTAAATTATTCAAATTACATTTGAACTAATTGGCCATTAACATATAAAAAAAAGAGCAAACTAGTTAGCATTATTTGTGTTAATACATCAATTTAGGTGACACTAACGTGATATTAAATGAAAAGTATAATTAAATGAATTACTTAATTATACTTTTTATCGAGTCTACACTTAATCACCTAAACTAGTATTTGTAGCACAATTGATTTTAAACAACACCATTTATTAAAAAAATGTGTTAAATAAGAGATGATGAGAAAACAATAAATGTTCATTAGAAAAAAATAATATAAAATAGAAAACATTATTGGAGTGAATGAAAAATATATTCACTAAATTTAAATATTTTGATTAATTATTTATAGAGTAATGCTATTAGGTACTACTAGTGTTGAACATCAGTTTGGATGACACTAAATAAAATGTTCAATTAAATGTATCATATAATTTCACATTGAATTGAAATTATCAGATAATGTCACACAAAATAGCGTTGAGCATTTCGAAGTTAGATAACATTATTCTTATTTGTACGGTACTTTTTATAAATAGGGAGTGTATTTAAATTATTTTTACCACCATAAATAGGCACGCAATGAAAGTCCCACTGATAAATCCATTGTCTTTGTCTTTATTAATGGTCAAAACTCAAAAGAATGGTAAACAAACATAAAGCAGGGCCGCCGGAGCACGATTGAATTGACTTTTTTTCACAAGTATTTTCCACGAAGACTGGGATTTGCAAGTTACCGTTCAAAACAGTACTTCCAACATATCACTATATGCAACACAACAAGCTTTTAGGTGTCAGTAGTTTCTGTACATTTTCAGATTCATTAATCCAAACGGGTCAGATATATCTTCCCTATTTCTTGATTTTTATATCCCTACAGCTTCCTGCGAGTGATATTAGGGTGTGTTTTTTTACCTTTTTGTGTGTTGGTTTGTTTTATTTAAATTGCGTTGCATAATATGGGTTTTTCTTTTCTTAGAGATTGTGTATTATAATTAATTGGTTGTGTGGATTGTACGTGTTTGATTTTATTCCGCTGAGGAAAAATTGCTGGACTTTTAAAGTGATTTGATGTTTTATGAGATGGGGGACTGTAAACCTACCATCCCAGAATTGGAAGCAGAAGAAGATTTGATTGCTGCAGCTCAGCAAATTGTGAAAGCACTGGGGACGATTAGGAGTTTGACGGATGATGCTTGGAAAATATTGGCAGATTTAGGGTTACAATTGTCTAATATTGCTAAAGTCAATGAAAACAAAGAGGGGGTGGATTTGGAAGAAGATGAAGGACTTGGTGAGATTGAGCAGCAGCTTAATGAGATTCGGGATAAGATCATGGATCGGGAGAAGGGCGATTCTATGATATGGGATCGTGGGCCTGAAGAAGCTTATGAATATTTGAAGGTTGTGGACCGAGCTCAAAAGTTGACTAAGAGCTTAGAGAATTTGAGTCTAAATGGTTTTTGCAATGCCAATTCCCTCCTTCTTATGGCTCACGACGTTCTTCAAACGGCAATGGCTAGGCTCGAAGAGGAGTTTAGGCACTTGCTCGTACAAAACAAGCAGCCTTTTGAGCAGGAGCATGTCTCTTTTCGTTCGAGTGAAGAGGATATTGTGGAGGCAAGTTCCATGGCTTCCTTTGGGGATGATTCTGTTGAAGATGTAGTCCAAAGAGATAGTATGAGCCAACGCTCGGAGGATTATGTCTTTGAATTGGTGCACCCTGACGTGATTCCTGACCTAAAAACAATTGCTAAATTGATGTTTGACTCAACTTATGGTCAGGAGTGTTCTCAGATGTTCATCAATGTTCAGAGAGATGCTTTAGATGACTGCCTTTACATCCTTGAAGTGGAGAAATTGAGCATCGAGGATGTGCTGAAAATGGAATGGAATACATTAAACTCGAAAATCAGGAGATGGATGTGGGCTGTAAAGATTTTCGTGCGGGTTTATCTTGCCGGTGAAAAATTACTTAGCGATCAGATTTTTGGAGAGCTCGATTCAGCTAGTTCTGTTTGCTTCATTGAGTTGTCAAAACCTGCAATTTTGCAGCTTCTGAATTTTGGGGAAGCCATAGCCATCGGTCCACATCAACCTGAAAAGTTGATTCGAATTCTTGACACGTACGAGGTGCTTGCTGATCTTATTCCGAATATCGATGCTTTATACTCTGATGAAACTGGGTATCATGTTAGAACCGAATGCCACGAGACCTTAAGGAGATTGGGTGAATGTGCTAAAGCAACCTTTCTTGAATTCGAGAATGCCGTTGCTTCCAATGTGTCGGCCAATGCTTTTCCCGGAGGTGGAGTCCACCATCTGACTCGTTACGTTATGAATTACATCAAGACTCTTACAGATTACAGCAAGACTCTTGATTTTCTCCTGAAGGACGAAGATAAAGAAGATTCCTTTTCAGTTTCTCCTGTCACAAATTCAGTCAGTGAAGAGGAAAGTGTTGGTAGAAGCTCACGTGCTTCTCCAATGGCTCTGCACTTCCGAGCCCTTATTTCTATTTTGGAATGCAACCTTGACGAGAAATCTAAGATGTACAGGGACGAGTCATTACAGCACCTTTTCCTAATGAACAACATACACTACATGGCGGAAAAGGTCAAGAATTCAGAACTTAGAGCAGAACTAGGCGATGAATGGATTCGGAGGCAAAATAGGAAATTTCAACAAGAAGCAATGAGTTATGAGAGAGCTACTTGGAGCTCAATCCTCTCATTACTCAAGGATGAAGGGATCCAAAATCCCGGTTCAAATTTAATTTCAAGAACTATTCTCAAGGAGAGACTGCACAGCTTTTATCTTGCTTTTGAGGAGGTCTACAAGAGCCAGACAGGATGGTTAATCCCAGATAGCCAACTTCGAGAAGACCTTCGAATCTCCACATCGCTCAAGGTTATACAGGCTTATCGGACATTTGTTGGGCGACACATCAATCACATAAGCGAAAAGCACATCAAATACACTGCTGATGATTTACAGGATTATCTCTTTCATTTTTTTGAAGGATCCCAAAAATCATTACATAGCTTCCACAAGAAGTGATTAATGGCCTTGCCCTTTTTAATTTCTGAAATATAGGTGGTGAAAAGAGCTCCATTTAGTGATTTCTTGTATTCATATATTTTTGTAATCGAAGTTTTCCATGTTACAAATTGCTTATCATTTTCTAAATTTATTTGTTATTATTTGGCAAGCCTTGAAGTTTCTTTGCATTATCAGCCGCATTCTAGTAAGGAAAAGTAGAACCGAGCCAAACTGCAACACGGAAGCATGCCACTCCTGGGAAAAGAATTTCAGCCCTGTTGGTTCGATTATTAAACAAGTAGTTCAACGTAGTACCTGTTACATTTTGACATCTCGTGTTGAACATCGACCTTGTCAAATCATTAAAGATATTCGTCTACTTAGATAAATACAGTGAAACTATGATAATGTTTACGTAAGACAGGCTATTCTTGATGTGAGCAAAATTCCCAAGACTGTGAATCACTCCACCAGTCAAGGCAAACATTATACAAGGCGAATTGTCCTACGAGGTTTATGAACGAAAAATCATAGGAAAAAGAACCTTAAAATCAGAATCACTCAAGTTTGTGTTAATCACAAGTATCTAATTGTTACTTGTACATTTTCCAGTCCTTCATTCGTCAAAGTCTCAATTTTGAAAGTAGTGCCTATTGAAAAAGGGTAATGCTATTTAGCAGAACCGTTGTCATAAAATCATTCTAGGTGACACTAAATATCATTAAATAATAAGTAAAATTAAATAAGTCACTTAATTCTACCTATCACTTAGTACCATCTAAGTTGTGTTATAACACCAATGGTGCTATTGAAAAAGAGTAGTGTTATTCATAGTCAGCGAATGCAGTAATCATTCTATATGACAACTTATTATTTAAGACATTAGTTTCCTGTAATTTGGTTGCCTTAATTAACAATGTCTCAAATAACAAACTGTCAAATACGATGATTACTGCAGTCATGGAAAATGGTGTTGTACATTCATGAATGGCTAACTTCGGGTTACGATGAAATCTCGTATGAATATGCCGATCAACATTTTTAAAGATTTGAACTAATCAGTTTAATAAAGTTGACATTTTAAAATAAATCTCAAGTCTTAATATGTTATCAAAACTTATTATATATTAAGATTAAACGAGCAAACATTTTTAATCGAAATGGTTCCATAAATTACTCCATAAGAAGATCAAAACCAAACACTGATCATCAAATACAGAAAAAGATAGATAATTTTAGCATGTGTTTCTTGATGAGACAGTCAAAATTTGATTCAGATATTTTTGGGTTTACTAAGGGGATTATTCTTGGTGTACATGAGGGGTATCATAAAACCCATCCAGAACACACACAATAGGTGGGTCCCACGTGGGGGTCCACCTCATAAAAAATCCAAAACCACCCCCACCTATCGTGTGTGTTCTGGAGGGGTTATGTGAACCCGTCCTGTACACCAAAAATAATTCTTACTAAGGACTAGAATTTAATGCTGCATGAGGGTGAGCTGTCTTTGGGAATAGATAAAGTGTACTGAGAATTTAAAGACACCAACATGGCTGCCTAGAATTTTGACGACGAAGAGCAGTGTCGGAGCTTAAAATATTATATAATTATTATAATTATTTATTGTTCAAATTTTGGGTTGAAATATAAATGAAATAATGACGAAATTGAAAAAAAAATGTTGGATGAAATTGGAAGACAATGTTGGGTGATTTCTGCTTAACCATGTGTAAGCACATATCAAATGACATTGTGTACACAAGAAGTTGTCTGCAGGAAATTGAAGCAATTTTGCTTCTACCATGCGTACGCAAGGATATACTCATGCGGATGCATTGTTAAAAAATTTAGCCGTTGAGCTGATTTTCCATTTGAATTTCTAGTTCTTTTGGTGGAAATTCTCAATTTTTCAGGAGTGTTTGGATCATTTTCGTGGTATAATGTTAGCAATCTATAAATAGGTGAAAGATTTTCAATTCCAAACATAAGAAAACAACATAAGATTTTATCATTCATTTCTACAACTGATTTTTCACATTCTAATACATATTCAAACCTTCTTCAAGTTTTTAACGAGTTCGACTAGAAAGAATCATTTTTGTTTTTGTTCCTCTTTCTTGAAAACTTGTCAATCCTCTTAACTATTTGTCGGAAATCCAAAAAGTATACTAGAGGAGGCAAATATAGTTTTTAGGGCAACGTATCACATACGTATTCGAGCCTTATTCTTCAAAATTTCCAACAATCTAAAAACGATATTTGACATTTAATGCGATGGAGACGAAAACTACGTTGTCTACAATCATGTTGATGAATCATGATTGGGTGAGCTTGGATATGTTTTATGGATCAAATCACAAGATGACAAGATAAATTCAAATTTCTTCTAACAACATTAAAAATATAATGTACGCTTGATCTAAACTTGGAACCAATTGATGATGCAAACGAAGAAGTTCGTACCGAGAGAAAGAAGAGACAAGAGGACGAATTGATATGTCGTGGTCACATCCTAAATGCTCTTTCAGATTGGTTATATGATCTCTACACTAACCCACTTCGGCAAAGGAAATATGGGATGCACTTGAAAACAAATATAAGGCCGAGAAAGAAGGTACAAAGAAATTTCTTATATCTAAATACTTTGATTTCAAAAAGTTAGATAATATTCCTTTGTAGCCTCAAGTACATAAATTACAAGTTATTGTCAACAAATTAAAAGCGTTGAAAATTGAACTTTTTCAATCCTTTCAAGTGGGAGCAATTATTGCTAAATTTCCAGGGTCTTGGAAATGATTTGGGAAGAAGATTCTTCATAATTCCGGAAATTTCTCTTTGGAACACATTCAAAAATATCTTCGCATAATGGAAGAATCAAGGGCAAGAGATAAGATAGAAAATTCTTATGATGACTCTTCAAAAGCTAATGTCGTGAACAATGTGGATAACTCCAACAAGTACAAGAAGGGAAATCTCTTGGTCCAAAAAAGGATCAAAGGAAGTTCAAAACCAAGTTCAAAGGACCTTGCTATATTTTTGGAAAACTGGGGCACTATTGCAGGCACAAAAAGCAACAAAAGAAGGAAAGACAAGTGAATTTTGTCGATGAGATTATCGCTATAGTGAGCAAAATCAATGCAATCCAAAGCAAGGTTCTGGGTTGGTGGTATGATACCCGTGCAACCATCCATGTGTTTTATGATAATTTTTTTTTTTCAAAACTTATCATGATATTGATGATGGTCAAGAGATCCAAATGGGAAATGAAGAAAGATCTAAAGTGATTGACAAAGGGAATATAGAGATCATCTTCACTCCGGGAAAGAAGATTACTTTAACCAATGTCCTTCATGTACCGAAAATAAATAGGAATTTAGAAAGTGTGGTTCTCTTGAAAAAATTGGGAATCAAATCTCTATTTGATTCGGGAAAACTTATACTAACCCATAATGAGTATTTTGTTGGAAATGGACATTCTACTAAAAAAAATGGTCAAACTTTGTACTTTTGAGAATAATTCTAATAAAAACAAATCTTTTACTTATGTTATTGATTCATTTAATTTATGGCATGATAGATTAGCACACATATGAATTAGCACTATGAGAAGAATGGTTAAATGTGGATTAATACAATGTGAAGTTGATAACTTAGAAAAGTTTGAAACATGTTTAAATCAACGATGATTAAAATGCCGCTTCATAGTGTAGAAAGAAAATATCACTTACTTGAACTTGTTCATTCCGATATCTTTGAATTAAATGGTATGCTAACAAAATGTGGTAATATATAATTTATTACTTTTATTGATAATTGTTCTAGTTATACCTATGTATGTTTGTTAAAGTATAATGAAGAAACTTTTAGTACCTTCAAAACATATAAAGTAGATGTCGAAAATCAATTAGGAAGTAAAATAAAGATTTTAAGAAGTGATAGAGGTTGAGAATATTTCTGTAATAAATTCAATATATTTTGTGAACAATATAGAATAATATATCAATGTTTTGCACCACGAACATCGGAACAAAATGGTCTAACAGAAAGAAAGAATATGACATTCTTAGAAATGATAAATTCTATATTATTAAATTCCGATTTAACTTATGGGGTAAAGCCTTACTTAGTGCTTGTGGTAAATATGATTCATTTGAATAAAGATAATGTTTATCCATATGAAACATGGAAATGAAGGAAATCAAATATTAATTACTTCAAAAGTGTGTATGTGTCTTACTTATTACAAGAAAACAGATTCAAAGACAAAGAAATTAGGACCTAGAGGTATTAAACGTGCATTTGTGGGATATGCTTTAAATAGTAAAGCCGGTTATTAAACTTAGAGTAAAATGTTATAATATAATCAAGGGATGTGGAGTTTTTTGAGAATGTATTGGTAACAAGAAATTCTTAAAATGAAACTAATATAGATATTTTGATTTCTAGAGAATTATAAGAAGAGACATCTACAAGATATATTGAAAGTGAACATCGAAAAAGTAAAAGAACTAAAAAAGAAAAGTGTCTAGGATCGGATGAAACAGATTCCCAACTTATTTCACTCTACGTAGTATAGGGAGATATGAATGATGTTGTAAGAATAATTCCTTTTGTTTTTCAAGTCGAAAGTGATCCTAAAACATATAAGGAAGCAATTTCTTCTAGAGAATGGATATTCTGGAAAGGTGCAATAAATAATGAAATTGATTAAATTATATCAAATAACACTTGGAAATAGTCGATTTACTAAAGGATTCTAATGGGTGTTTAGAAAAATCTAATTCCGATGGAACACTTAATACGTATAAAGCTGGATTATTGGCTAAACGGTATCGACAAAAAGAATGAATAGATTACTTTGACACGTATGCACCCATGGCGATGATAACCTTGATAATGATCTTGTTTGCATTAGTGTCTATTTATGATTTACATTTTCATCAAATGGATATCAAGACGACATTCCTAAATGGAGATCTCAAAGAGGAGGTCTATATGGAACAAATGAAAAGATTTGTTTTACCAGCAAATGAACACAATGTATGCAAACTAATTAAGTCTTTATATGGATTAAAACAAGCTCCTAAAAAACGACATGGAAAATTTGACACTACTATTATGTCATATGGTTTTACTCATAATCTGGTTGATAAATGTTTGTATATCAAAGTATACGATAATATTATTACATTTGTGTGTCTTTATATGGATGAGATGTTAATTATTAGTAATAACATAAAATGGATTAAAGAAATGAAGTTGTTTATATCTTCCATTTTCAAAATGAAAGATCTCAGACAAGTGGACACAATCTTTGGTATCAAAGTTAAGGATAGTGAAGTTATTCATTAAGTCAATCACATTATGTTGAGAATGTGATAAATAATTTCAAACATTTGAAAATTAAAGAGGCAAATACCCCATTGGATTCAAGAATCAAGTTAGTAAAGAATGATGGAAGATCAATAGCTCAAATTGAGTATGCAAATGAAATCAGAAGTCTTATGTATGCGGTACAGTGTACAAGACTCGATTTTGCATTTGTTGTTAGTAAAATAAGTAGGTTTACTAGCAATCCAAGTTTGGAATATTGGAAGGCCATAGGAAAGGTTCTTGGTAAAAAACCTTGGACTACAATATACAAAGTTCTCAACTATTCTTGAAGGATATACCGATACTAGTTGGATATCGAGTGCGAGAGAAAACAAATCTACTTCAGGTTGGATATTTACTTTTGGAGGAGGTGCAGTTTCTTGGAAGTCTAAGAAACAAACATACATCACACACTCAACAATGGAGTCTGAGTTTGTAGCATTGACCGAAATAGGAAAAGAGGCTGAATGGTTGAGGAATCTTCTTTATGAAATTCTTTTGGGTGCAAAAGATATTTCTTCAATACCTATCTTGTGTGATAGTCAAGTCATATTAGCACGAGCATATAGTGAAGTATATAATTGAAAGTTTAGACACACAAGTTTAAGACATGAATATGTGAGAAACGGTAATTTTTCTCACATATGTTAAGTCTAATGAGAACTTAGCCGATTCGTTAACTAAACCTCTTACAAGAAAGTTAGTAAGATCAACATTGAGAAAGATGGGGTTGGAACTTCTTGATTAAAGTTTACCAATGAAGACAACCCTACCTAACCATACTAAACAAGTATATCTAGGTTCAAAAGGTATAGCAAGTAATTCGATAAGTGGATAAGTTTCAGCAACATTAACCTATTATAAAATCATATCCTTAATAAATAGTGTTGGTTGTTACGATTGGAGGGATGAGTTAAAAATCTTAATGAGCTTCATATGAAGTACGTGTATTTTTAAAAGTAACAAAGATACTGGAAGAACTTTATCCATGTGAACTTTTAGGTGGTGCCGCCTAAATAGAGAGTTGGATTTTCTCTTTTAAAAGTTCAACGAATATAATTAGTGTAAGGCCATAATAGCACTAAGCGAGTTTAAGAAACTTGTGACTACATAACACTCATGTATGTGATTTCACCGATATTGTCACAAGGCACAACTAGTTTAAAGTTATCATACTACCTGAAATCTTGATAATGCTTTGTGAGATTTATATTATGATTAGATTCAAAACAAAAGATATCTAATTTTTTATGCATTAGTGTTACCATGCATATGTGAAAATTTTGAATAAGTGGGGAATTATTATATAATTATTATAATTATTTGTTGTTCAAAATTTGGGTCAAAATATGAATGAATTAATGACTAAATTGGAGGGCAATGTTGGGTTATTTCTGTTTGAGCATGTGTAAGCACAAACCAAATGACCTTGTGTACACAAGAAGTCTGCAGTTAAGCAATTTTGCTTCTACTATGCATACACATGATTAAAAAATATAGCCATTGGGCTGTTTTTTCATTTGAATTTCTGGTGCATTTTTGGAGCATTTTCGTGATATAATGTTTGAAATCTATAAAATATGTGATAAATTTGCAATTCCAAACATAAAAAAATATCATAAGATTTCATTTCTACAGTTGATTTTTCACATTCTAATACATATTCAAACATTTTTCAAGTTTTTAACAAGTTCGACTAGAAAGAATCATTTATACTTTTGTGCTTCTTTCTTGAAGACTCGTCAATCCTCTAAACTATTTGCCGAAAATCCTAAAAATATACTGAGGCGGGAAATATCGATTTCATGATAACGTATCACATACGTGTTCGAGCTTTATTTTTCATTTCTTGTTTCCATATCCTTCTTCACTTCAATATTTCGAACAAAAACCAGTTACTGTGTTAATTGGAAAGGACAGCTAAAGATTGTGTGACTTCATGGTTGAAAATTTTAAAAATCAGAAAAAGAATAAAAGGGGAATAATAAAAGGGGCAAGAATTGGATGGATTCTACCGTGAATTTTCACTTTTTTATATATATTCTTGGATATTGTATATTACTTTTTATCGGTGCTGTTGGACACAAATAAGATCACGTGCTTCACTCGAACCCTTTCCCTAGTGGGAAATTGAGCAGTCCTACGAATAAAGACTTGGTATGCAAAGATCATACTCAAAATATGTAGCTTGTCTTGTATCTTCAAGATTGAATTTCACGTTTTCCTGTACAATCTATAACTAAAATAAAAAATAAAAAATTCATTGAAATCCTTTTTAAACTTAAAAAATTTCAATCTCCTGCGTCCCAATCATTGGATTTTCACTTCATTACTGTGTGCTTAGCAACCCCCTACTTGAGACTCCTTGATGATACATTACTGAGTAGAAGATAGAAAAATAGTTCTCTTCGTCATGAGACTGATCGAATATTGCTGTAAATAAAGTTGATTTTTTTTTTACCTTTTTGTTGTTTCAAATATAAAAAAAAAAAAAATTCAATGTTTAGCTGTTTTTCCGTACGACCTTCCATACATTACCCTCGTCGCAGTATAGTTTAAATTAATTAAAGCGTCCAGCACATAATTAGCGAATTCATATGTTCAGTGCCTTCTAGATGTACGCCAATGAGATCCCTCCAATTTCCAAATGCTATTTTCTCTATTAACAAGATTCAATGTTGGACACTAGGCGAGAAAAAAAAAACCGTATATTTTTGTTTATTGCAAATTTTTGTAACTTTAGACGTGGAATTTTGATTCTATTAAAACTGTTAATTACAAAAAATCACTGATGATCAAGGCATTAGGTCCTATTTATTCCTTTACTATCATTGTACAAAGTTTATTACACTGGAGAAAAAGAACCAAATACAGCAATAAATGATTTGATAGCTATAGCATAATTCATATGGACTGCCTTCAAATCTGATCTGAACGTTCATTGACTCTGCAAATTGTGTTCACACATGAAATTCAACAGCTACCACCTAATTTATTCATAAATATATTATGATCGTGACATTTCTGAAGTAAATTTAACATAAAACTATACAAGGATTGTCAATTTCACCTAGTTAATATTGACCATTTGCTATTGTTTTAGTCTAATAATGCAAGATATTTTCATTCGTGATTCCATGAATGTGGTAGTAGGCAGTAGGAGGGTGGTGGTGGAAGCTGGTTTGGATTGGTTGGGTTGGGTTGGGTTGTGGGGTGGAGTGGAGTGGGTTGGAGAATGGGGTAGTCGAAGAAGAATATTTGTTCATTTTGAAAAGATTTGGGACTAATGGTGCAATTTTTTTGTATTCATTTAAGGAGGGGAAAATTTGTCATTTTATGTGGATTTTAATGACAAAAATGGATGGATGGATATGATTTGCAATTAAGTGAAATGTAGGAAATTTCGTCTGCTGAAAAATGTTTAAGAATAGATTAGTAACAGATGACAAATGTTAGGAAAGAAAAGTGCAAATTTTTCATGATAAATTGCAACCGAGCTTAAGATAACCACGATGCGTTTTGCAAAGTATCTATCAATTAACTTGAAAATCGATTGATAATGAACAATGCACTTCAAGTTTAGGAGAAAAAAATCAACAAGATTGGTCTATATTACAAAGGGTAGGACCGGTCATTTAAATAATGACATCTTGATGATTGAAGTGGACCTTGGATGCAAAGCTATCATGATATGTGGTTCTAAATTTCATGATCTAAATGGTTGATCCTATCATATGCGCACATGAAATCGTCGTACAAAGTGTTTCTCAAAGTTCAATAATACCAATGAACTTGAAAATTGAGTGACTATTAACCACACACTTCAAGTTCAAATTAAAGACGTGATAGAGTACGACACACTTTGCAAAAAAATTACTAGTTTACTCGAAAGCTAAGTAACAACTAACAAGTAACAATGAACCATGCACTTCAAGTTCAAATGACGTAACTGATAACTTGTCATTTCATTTATCTTTTATCACGGTATAATTTTACATATTCTTCGATTGATGACATTATTAGCAAGCTCTTAAAAAATTGAGTGTCAATATGATCAACAAAGGATAGAATTTTTTAGAAGTTGTGTGAGGTGTTTATCCTTTTTTTTCCTTTTTATCATTGACATGATGTATTCTAGTTTCTCAATTTCAACTTTAAAAGCTTCTAATAATATCTAAATTATAAATTCTTTGAAGGCATTATTTATGAAATTAAAGTAAACTAAATCGTCTATCTAGGAAGAATTTTAAACAATTATAATTAAGTGAGAGGTTATTGATATCTGATGCTAAAGAAATGTTGAAGTTAGATTAGTAACAAATAACAAATGTTTGAAAAGAAAATTGCCAATTTCCCATGATAAAATGGGATCGAGCTTAAGATAAGCATGACACACTTTGTTATCTATTAATCAACTTAAAAAACGAGTGATAATGAACCACAAACTTCAAGTTAAGGAGAATAGGATGGTCCTATTACTTGAATGCACAATTGGCAAGGTTGATCATTTAAATCGTAACATCGCGATACTCGAAAAATTCAAATAATGACAGTGACTTCTAAAGTGATAAGAGAGAGAGAGAGAGAGAGAGTAAATCTCAAACGTCGTTGTATCATTATTTGAATGATTGGTAGTTCAAAATGTCATGATCTAAATGACTTAGGGCTCGTTTGATATAACTTCTGAAAAATAAAAAAGAGCTTTTTGAGACTCAAAAGTTACTTTTGAATCCGTTTGACTAATTTTGTAAATGTGCTTTTGATAGTTAAGAAGAGCTTTTAGAATAAGATGGTTCAATACGACTCTTTTACAAAACACTTTTGAAACATGAAGTATTTTTAAAAATTAGTTTTAGCCCGTTTGACACACGTTCTATAAAAATATATTTTTTCAAAACTCATTTTCAACCATGCATTTTTTAATAAAATAATATTTTTTTATCACGTCAATAATTTTTCTTACTTTTTAACCACATATTTTCCATCGTATCACTATTTAAAAATACATTATTCCCTTAATAATATCCATCAAATACTTATTTAAAACAAAAGTTAAGATAGATTTCGACGAAAGTTCTTCAATAAAAAGCAAGATCAAAATGTGTCGTACTTTATTTGTCCTTCGAATTTTGAGAAAGGCTATGTGCGACAATTTTATATGTGCACGTTTTGCAATGTACGAATGAACTTGAAAATTAGTGCCTATGAACCATGCACTTCAAGTTCAATTAGAGACGCAATACGGTACAACATGCTTTTCAAAGTAAGTACCAATTTACTTGAAAACTGAGTAACAAGTAATGACAAACCATGCACTTCTAGTTCAAAGGATGTCATTGATGACCTGTCATTTCGTTAATCTTTTTTCACAATATAATTTTACATATTTTTCGATTGATGACATTAATAGCAAAATTTAAAAATCTAGTGACAATATGATCAACAAACAAGATATTAAGGTGTGTTTGATGGATATTACTGAGAAAAAAATGTATTTTAAATTGTGATGTAGCCCATATTTGGTATATATTAAAATTTTCATTTTCATTCTTCTATTTGTTTTTCAACCACACATTTTTTAATAAAATAATATTTTCCATCACATCAATAACTTTTCATTATTTTTCAACCATACATTCTCCATCAATCTACTATTTCAGAATATATTTTTCCAAAATAATGTGGTTCAAACACACTCATCATACGAAATATGTGATTAAAAAGTAAGGAAAAATTATTGATGTGATGGAAAATATTATTTTATTGAAAAATGTGTGGTTGAAAATGAGTTTTGAAAGAATATATTTTGAAATAATGTGTGTTAAACAGAGGCTTAATAAGATTTTGGAGATTGTACGGGCTATTTTTATTGGCATGATTTATTCTAGTATCTCAGTTTCAAATTTAAAATCTTCTAATAATATGGAATTTTTGAAATTTTAGCATAATATTTATCAAATTAAAGTAAACTCGAGCCTCTGTTTAGAAAGAATTTACATACAAATTTATTTGTGAATGGATGGACACGAGTGTTGAATAAGTTGATCGTATTTATACGTTCATTAGAATGTATGGTTATAAATGAAATTTGATTATTAATAAATAATTTATAAAATTCTTAACTTAAGAATTGGACAAATTGATAAGAAAAGACCAATTGGCAAAATAGAAAATAATAAAAATTAAACACACTTCTTTTGAGCATGACTACTAACAGTTCAGACCAAACAAATCTCATTCCAACCACCGAAACAACATTAATCCGCGCATCCAAACAGTCCAGTGTAAATGTTNAATCCGCGCATCCAAACAGTCCAGTGTAAATGTTTGCTTATGAAAGAAAACAAAAAAGGCTGTCCAAAATGAAGAGGGGAATTTACAAAAATGGCAAATTTCATGCTTGTCAATTGAAAAGTATCTAATTTTGGTAGCTTTTACAAAAATGGCCAAATTTGATACCAAATTATCTATTATACCTTTAATAAAGAATGAAGCAATTTTTTTAAAAAAAAAATTTGTCCAAAATTTCAAGAAGAACAAGTAGCTTCCGTGTGAAGTTACATTAATGCTAACTAATACCTAATGAATTTATTTGCTTTCATTATCTATTAGGTATTGATCAAAAATTCCGAAAAAAAAATGAAGAAGATGAAGTAAAAAAAAAAAACTAAACATAATTATATGCTTCCAATTCATAAGAAAATCATGTAATTTCATTTTGAAAAATTTAATCTCATCCAAATTTGCAATTGATTAGGCTTTCCACAATTCTCAGTAGAAAGTAATTTTTCTTCGAAATCTTGTTTTTTTT
>CAIGRP010040119.1:0-13003 GCA_903798385.1 Fraxinus cuspidata
TATACTTCTTTCTTCAAAGCTTCAATTTCAGCAAATGCAGAAGCTAGCTTGGCCTCCCCCTCCAACTTTTGGGCTTTCAGCACCTCAGCTTCGGCCTTCCCTTTCTTCATCTCGACCTCAGCCGCCCCCAGCTTCTCATAAGAGGCCCTATTCCTCCTCTAGATGTCAGATAGAACCTCCTGACACTCCAAGGCCACTCCAAAGGCCCTTGCACTCAGGCTTACTAGAGTAGCGGTGAGGTCAACCGCGTCACAGGTAGCCACGTAGTTTTTCCACCTCTCCATCCAGAACTTATTAAAACCTTCAGTGGAACCTCGGACCTCAGGAGGAAGCATCTCAAGGACTGATGGAGCAATCACGTCGTCCCTCCCTCCTAGGAAGTTCCCGGACTTCCCAGGAGTCCTCTCCACCTGGCTCTTCTTTGGAGCTTCAGATACTGAGGGAGTACCCCTCTTCGCCTCCTCATCAGCCTTCTTGGCCTTCTCCACTTTGGTAGCCTTGATTGAGGACTACAAGAGCTTAGGCTGCTGGGAACCCCCTTTCTCGGGGTGGGATACAGATGTCCCAAACTTGCAGAAGTCTCGCTTGCTAGGACAAGCTTTCTCTTTTTCTGAGGCGCTTCTGTTTTCCCCTTCCCCTTCTCAGGGGGCCCAAGATCTTCTTTGGGGCTTCTTCTTCCGCTCTCTTATCAGCATGGTCCTTACTGAGGCGTTCCAGCCTTGACCTCACTTCCTTCGCCCTAGAGGAAGATGGCTTCAGAGCCTTGGAGCCGGTGAAGGAGGTAGCCTTCAATATTGTGGCCATATCAAGGGCAGGGTACTCCTTCTCGGAGAATTTTTCTGCAAGGGGAGGGTAAAAATGTTAGAATTGCAGCATGGATATAAACATCCAAAAGAAGTAACCTCTGACCTTTATGAGCCATTAAACCAAAGTCCAAGAAATAGCGCCCTCGGTCAATTAGATGGGCAAAGCTACTTCAGAGGTTTCTGGTAAATATCTTCGATGACATCCCACTCAGCCTCGTGAAGTTCGAGCGCGAACCGAAATCTGCAGATGTAATAACATAGTCAGTACAAATAAATTTTTAGACACAAATTATAAACTGAGTCAAGGGACTCACGTGCATCGTAGTACTAGCTCGGCACGGTACAAGTTGGGACAGCACCCCCCTCAACCATCTGTCACTGGCCCTTTACCCAGAACCAGGACTCTTTCCAACCTTTTATGGAGGTGGGGAGCCCCACTATGAAGGAAACGTGAGCCCTCCAAGGGGTAATGTAATACCACTCCTTGGAGTTGTCTTTCCTGATGACCCATGCTTGGAACAGGGATTGAAAAACATACAGAGGTATGTCTTCGCCTAAGGAGACCTCCTTCCAAAGGAAGTAGGCCCCAACTACCTGGCTCCACCCATTCGGAAAAATTTGGGTGGGCTACAACATGAAGTTCCTCAGCATCGTCCTAAAAAGGGAGTNCAACTACCTGGCTCCACCCATTCGGAAAAATTTGGGTGGGCTACAACATGAAGTTCCTCAGCATCGTCCTAAAAAGGGAGTGCAGAGGCAGACGCGCTCCTGCTTTAAGTAGGAACTCACTGAAGGCAACACAACCTGGCCTCGAAAAACAGGCTCGTTCATGGGCCTCGGAAACTAATAACTCTACATAATGGGAGATGTAGTACGTTCTCCTTAGTTCGGCTAATTTAGTAGAAGTTATGGACGATGGAATTTTAGCATCCCTCCAACCCGCCTCATAATCTATGGGTTCCTCACTCATACTATACTCCTCCGACCTCCCTGACACCGACTCCTCCCCCAAACCTGGCCACCGTAACGGCCATTGTACTGCCGGAAGACATGCTTACGCCGAAAAGGAATAGAAAGAAAAGAAAATTGTTGTGGGAACGTAGCAAACTCAAAGAGGTAGAGGAAATTTTCCTCCTTAATTCACTACAATATACCTACGCATATGGAAGAGAGTTGCCAGAGTTCAAATGCTGGAAGATTGAGAGAGCAATAGGGGATTTTAAGAACGTTTCGTAAAAGTAAGGTTATGAACTAACAAAGATTTTGGTTTTTATACAAAACGGGAGGTAGATCCCAGCCATTGGATCGAGGCTCATCCAATCTAAGCCACCCAAATTCAGATCCAATCCGAACCACAAAATTTAAACAGTTTATGATATCAACGCCTCAGATTGACTTGTGGTGTCTACGCACTGGGCTCCGTGTGTAAGCACCTCTACCAAGTTACACAAGTACATAATGGGTAATCATTTTGCATTTAATGTAGCAGCTGCACGTGCATTGGAAGTCGTATTGTTACAGCTGCCCCATCTCGAGACTGTGCAAACAGCCATCAAATCTTGCACACGAATATCGAAACCAATTAGTTGTTGAGCCTCGGTAGCTCAACGGGTATCTGCCTCGGCTCCAAAACAAATTCAGCCATCTTCAGTTGTTGAGCATCGACAGCTCAATAGGTATCTGCCTCGGCTCCAAACAAATTCAGCCATCTTGAGTTGTTGAGCATCAGCAGCTCAACGGGTATCTGCCTCGGCTCCAAAACAAATTCAGCCATCTTCAGTTGTTGAGCCTCGGCAGCTCAATGGATATCTGCCTCGGCTCCAAAATAAATTCAGCCATATTCGTTGTTGAGCCTCGACAGCTCAACGGGTATCTGCCTCTGCTCCAAAACAAATTCAGCCATCTTCAATTGTAGAGCCTCGGTAGCTCAACGGATATCTGCCTCAGCTCCAAAATAAATTCAGCCATATTCGTTGTTGAGCCTCGGCAGCTCAACAGGTATCTGCGAAACGAATCCAACAACCTTCAAAGGTATCAAAACTCTAGATCAACTATTAATTCCATGCACTATATAAATATTCGTGCCTGGACTTGAGAGACTAGATGATACACCCTAAATCTCACAAATTTTGAAGATCCTTTCCAAACATCATCGCTGAAGTCCACGTATGACATAAATAATCACACATGGACTTGGGGGACTATTGTTATGACTTGTTACTAGGGGCTGCCACGTGGCAGTTAAAACTAAAGCCATAGAACCACTTCCAATCGAAACACTTTGACTCCTTCTACATGCCTGTTATTAGCCGAGGCCCCTCCCATTCTGAGGCACCTCATGGATTTGAGGCTCTCATCTCCGACGACCCACGTGCAAAGATTGTACTCATTATGAATATCTTCTCTAAATGATTGATGTGACCTTTGTAAAAAGTATATTTATGTCTTGTCTTGTCAATGTAAGAACATTAAATGCTTTGAAAAGCTAGGAAGGTCAACTGGATGGCTAGGGCTTGATGCCTTGACCGAAGAGATGAGGTCACGTGTAATTTGATCCAAAGGTCACCATTCCATTTGTAACACTATAAATACCCCCACAATATAACAATTAAGGACTAATGAAAATTCATACACTTGGAGTAATATTTTACTCTCATTGATTCATAACAAATCATATTTAGTTCTTAGCGATTGATTCTTATTACATAATCGTGTCACGAATATTTCGCAGGAACCCGAACGGAAACATCTCGTGTCATCAAGCTGTTCCCACGTCCAACTTCAGAGCGATCTACACCGTTGATCTATCTTTACGAGTCGGAATTTGGCTTACGTATGTACAAGTGGGCCCGACATCTGTTGGCAATATTTTTTGAGGTCAACAGTGATGTTTTTGGACTATGTGAAGTCGGACTATTTCAACAGGAATTGGTTAGAGGAATTTGCATATGTGTTTAGAGATTGTGGGCTTGTGGACATTTATATCAAGATGTAGAAACGTAATTTGGATAGTGCTTTGAGAATGTTGCGTAGTGAATCAGATGTGAGGGAAATGATGAAGGACATTAAATGACACAGATTGGTTGAGATTTATGCAGTAATATCTAACAAAGCATATCCACTACCTTATGAACCTTATTAAGAACCAGTGCAAGATGTTCTAGAGAGTACTAGCCCATAATGAAGAGGGTGAAACTAATATTGAAGGTTCTTATATCCCGGTGTTTGATATGAATGAAGGTAGTGCGGATGAGCATGACATTGGTGATTATGTACTTGAAAATGTGGAGGAGACGTGGTTACAATTTGAGGAAACATTTACACATGATGCTAGAACTGGTAATGTACAATTAGAGTAAGCTAATGAACATAGTGATGATGAGAGAATGGACAAACCAATGGAAGATTTTGTTGAGATTGACCATGAAGTTGATGATGAACAACCAATTACTAATGAAGAACCAATTAATCTTAATTTTGATTTTGGTTTTAGCTTGTACGATGGCCGATGGGCGAGAAGTTAGAGATACGGACACTGATTATAGGGATTCATATGAGTTAGAAAGTTTAGATAGTGAAAGTGAAGAAGGAACAACATCTAGGAAGAGTCGACGAACTGATGCATTCAACCTCAGGACTAACATTGACGAACTAGTTTTCAGAGAAGTAAACATAATAACCTATTGACTTTTACAATATTTTTGACAGTGTCCCCTTACCTTTCTCGTACTTATGTAATTACATCCTTCCCCTCCCACAAGTGGATTATGTTGTGGAATACTCCCTGACTTGGATATATGTTAAATATCCCTGTGACCTTTTCAACTTTGTGCTAACATGTTTGTTGTTTGAGACAAAAGCTATTTTGAAAATAGCAACAACTGAGCATTCTGTCAGAGCAAATCGAGAAATCAAGTACATTAGAGATCAAAGGTATATGTTGCAAGCAGTAAGTAAGGATAAATCATGTCCATGTCTATTGTATGCAAGTAGAGAGAAAGGTTTAGCAAGTTTTGTGGTAAAGACGTGGTGGTAATCACACTTGTTGAATGGTATACAGAGACAAGATGCTAACTTTGAGCTACTTAGCCATTAGATATTTGTCTGCATGGAAGGCTGACCATAATAAGTTTGTGAGCGGTTTGTGGATAAAGTTAAAAGGACAAATTTGGGAACATTTCAAGATGGTAGTATTATCGAACCAAAGATAAAGCAATGAAGATAATAAGGGGCAGTGTGGTTGACCACTATAAAATTTTGTGGGATTATTGAGAACATTTGAAACATACAAATGTTAGGACAACTCCGCGGTTGAAGGGTCAAGGTGGAGAGTTTTAAAAATTATACATTTGCCTAGGAGCATTGAATGAGGGTTTCATGAATGGGTGATTGGGTTTGATACTTGTTTTTTGAAAACTGAGAATTGAGGTCAGTTGTTGACAGTAGTCGGTATGGATGGTAATAGCGGGATGTACCCTATAGCATCCTGGAAGTGAATTCAGGAGTTGCTGAGAGATTATTTGGATATTGTTAATAGTTATGGTTGGATTTTCATATCTAATAGGAAAAAAGGACTAGTAAATTCTATTGAGACTTTGTTTGAGCATGCAAAGCATCGTATGTGTGTGCGGCATCTATATAATAACTTGCACATTATAAGGGCTTGGCTTTGAAGAATATACTTTGGGTTGTAGCAAGAGCTAGACAGAGATTGCTTGGGTGACAAAAATGATAAAATGTGTGATGTTGATCATGCTGCCTACGGATGGTTATAGTTGAAGTCGGCTAAGCATTAGAGTAAATCTTATTTCAAATAGGGGAATAAATGTGATATGCTTCTGAATAATCCGTGTGAGCCATTCAACTGTACCATCTAGGATGCATAGGAGAAGCTCATTTTGTCAATGTCGGAGGAAATCTAAATGTATTTGATGTGAAGAATTGTGGCTATGATGGAGACATGCAACAAATGGAGTGGACAGGTTGGTCCCAGAATCGTGAAGATCATTTAGAGAAACACCACACTTTCAAAGGCTAAATATGTTGATTACTCAAGGAACTAGAAATTCCAAATACAATACAACAAAAATCAAACTCTACGGACAGTTGACTTGATTGTGATGACATGTTCATGTCGGTTGTGGTAGTTGAAATGTATACCTTGCAACCATTTTATTGCAGCACTATTTTCACGAGGCATCCAGACCATTACAGATTATGTTGATGAAGCTTATAAGAAAGAAACATGCATTCGGACGTATACACCAACGATATCCTCAGTCAAAGTCCTGATACATTGCAAAATCCTAGATTAAATTTATTGACACCTTTGATATACACGAAGAAGTCTACGAGACCAACAAAGAACGAATAAATGAGGCAAACAAAACACCGACACCGAAAGTTCATCAAGGAAATGAATGATAATTAGATATTCCTTGTGTAGTGTTATTGGGCACAACAAAAAAAGGTGTAAGGGCCAAGAATCATCTACTGTAAATATAAAAAATGATTCTCAGGGAGCTATGTATTTTATAATCATCATTATATAAAAAATGTTATCCCCGCCCCATTCGGGGCGGGGCCCGTAGGTATCGGGTTTGTCGGGTTTTTTTGCCATCCTTAGTTAAAATGCACAAAGTTTACAATGTTGATTGCACAATGTTTTATGCTTTTAGGGTTATTTTATGCAACATTTCCCATTTTAGGGGGGTTTTCCGCACATGATCTTGAATACAAACGATATATTGTACTGCCTAATACCCATGACCAACCAGAGAAGAAGAAAGAAAATAGAAAAATTGGAGCATTTCATTGCACACCATTCATTACAAAACTTCTACAGGATGTTACAACATTTAATAACATCCATTCATTACAAGAATCAACAAGGCTACTAAAATTCTATTTTCCACCAAGTACCTACATCACAACACACCTACCTAAAAACCCAAAACCCCAAGACCTAAATCCAAAATCATTGTTCTATCTCTGCAATTCCAGAACCTATCGTTCGTACACTTTCTTGCATCTTAGTAGCCCATGTATGATCTT
The DNA here is from genome assembly GCA_903798385.1 of Fraxinus cuspidata. Taxonomy (NCBI): domain Eukaryota; kingdom Viridiplantae; phylum Streptophyta; class Magnoliopsida; order Lamiales; family Oleaceae; genus Fraxinus; species Fraxinus cuspidata. The sequence goes on from CAIGRP010040119.1 coordinate 6,861, forward strand.
TACAAATCTATGACACATGGGTGAAAAAAAATTCAGGGATACACCATACTGACTATAAATGAAATGGGGTTTGGGTTTCCATTATTAGGCGTCGTGTGCATGTTGTCAAGAACCTTCTTCCCAAGTTGGCTTGCATCCACGAAGTCTTCTATTGAATCTCCATTCTGTACCTGCACAGGCGAGGCTCCATTGCAGCTAAAGATAATGTGGGTTATTGATAAAAAAATATTTTTGCATGCTTTTTATAACACTCTTACTCCAGACAAACATGCCCTTATTAAAGGTTGAGATGAAAAGACGATTTTGTCCTTTTCAGCTTTTACATTTTGATAATCTTTTATTTAGAATTAACAACAGAATTAATGGGAGTTGACAGTAGGGGTTAATTGCATTTCAAAGGTGGGGGTATTTGGTAATGAGTTCATACGTTAGTGGGTATTAAGCCAATAAGCATTCTACAAAACAAACAAATGTTAGGTGATATTGTGATAATGACCCCTATAAAACAAATGCAAACAATCAAAGTGAAGAACTGAAAAATCATTAGTTCTTTGATAATTAATATCATGTGATAAAAGTACATTTATATACACAGATGAATATGAGTATTTTTTTTCTTTTGATTGATTGTAAATAAATATATGTTAGATACTAAATGCAACTTATATTCTATTTAGACGTGCAGAATGCCTATTTAAATTAACTTTATGCAAAGTACTTACTTGAAAAGTAAAATGAAGAAATAAGAAATGAAAAAGTTAATAAATGTAGATCGATGCAAGAGTTTGAATATTTGTCCTTAAAATGAATTTGTCCCAAATAGATGCTCATGACTGAACTACAATTATCTTTCGATATACAAGGATACTTCAAATCATTAGAATAGGCGAACCAGAAATGTGTTTTGCACTCTCTTTATGAAGAAGGGAGTGATGCAGAATATTTTATTAAGAATGCGGGGCAAAATCAAAAGAAGCCAAGATGAAAGGAATGAATGAATTTTGCAAAAATACCATGGTCAATTCATTATTGTTGGAAGCTGTGTATGAAAGACACATTGAAAGATATGCATGTAAGAAAAAGAACAGTGAGAATACAATTCCCTTGTTACTTTTTAAGAGTTCAAATTTGGAAATAAAAATCTAATTAAATTAATAAATAATAATTTATTATCCGACAAGAAAATATTATTTTATGCCAAGTCCAAACTCATGTCCCACGACCCATGTCACGCCCCGTGCACGTGTGGACTTTGGTCCCAACCCACACACAAATAGATCATTCCCCTTCCAAAGACTATTAGTATATTTTGAGGCATAAATCCAGGCATCCAATTTGAGTTATGTAAAGTGAACAGTTGGCTTATACTTTTCCAATGTAGGAGAAGTGATTTTTCATCTTCCCAACACTTCTAAATTCAAGCGGCTCACTTTAATTTTAATTCTTAATTCATCTAAAATTGATATACTGAGCTATTCTACTTGTGGAGTAAAACACATTTGACTAATGAACTCTCTTTGACTAATGGATACTACTTAAATTATCGGCCAAAATTGGTCAAACCCAATGCATTTAAAATTAATTGGTAACAATTACCCACGTGAGCGAAAATTATTAAAAATGCAAATAATAATGCATATACTAAAAGAGAGTACAGATAGAAAACTATTGCATTAGGAAATATAACCTCTGACTTTGAACCTGCCTAGGTAGAATACTAATGGATTTACTTGACTAATCTCTTGGATTGTTTAGCAGTTGGTGTAAATAAAGATAATTGTAATTACACAATATCTTTTCTAGTACTTTCAGTTCTCATTATTGTGTTTATTTTGACTTTGAACAACTCTTAGGATTCATAAGTGCTTTGAAAAATTTAAGTCTCAAGAATTCCCATATAAACGTCCCTTTCCACACTTACACATGTGCCCTTTTATTAAGATACTATGGCATACGCAATTGATTCATCCAAGCTATAAGAATCACTAATTGTATAGCTTGACCTTATACATTATGTAGAAAGTACTTTTTCTTATCATAAGAATGAGAAGAAGACAACTCCTAGGCGGTTCACAGAATCTTTATAACTTAGTTGTCTCGTTAAACTAAGATCTTCGAATATCCAGACAACAAGGTTTGATTGCTATTATAAAGAATATTAAATAGTAGATTTTAAGCACATGCCTTCAATAGACAATATACTTGATTTCTTGGTGAACCTTTTGTAAATGGATCCGTTCATTTAATTTCACATAATAGATAGATGTAACACAATATAAGATCAATTACTTAATGATATAATGTCTGCTGCAATGTATGTGTCGACACTTAAAATTATACATACTAATTTGGGTCATTTCAATATTAACTGATTATCCAATATATACTAATTTTAGGTGCTAGCTCAGACCAACACATAATGTTCTCTAAGAAATTTACAATATCATTCTACTTCTTCTCTAACTTTATTTAAAGTCGCAAACTCAAATTCCATAGTTGATCGAGCTTATATCTATTTGACATTGATATAAGTAGAAAAATTTTGCAATTTTTACTCTAAATTTGCTTATATCAATACCAAATGAATAAATGATATGGTTGTGCTGCAAATGTTGTGGCTACGTAACTATTGTTGTTTTGTAAAATTCGAAAGCAGATTTTGATAAAAATTGATGAAATGTGTGGTTAAAAAGTTGTGTGTGCTATTAAATATGTTATTAAAATTAATTATTGATTTTAACTTAAATTAAAATCTAAATTTTAATCCCTACTAAATAGTAAACTAATAAGTTTTTCATTTTGGGCATATCTCAATGGACTTTGCCATTTGCACATCCTAAAGTATACATATATTTTTTATTATTATTATTATTATTTTTTTTAATAAACTGTCAAATGACAATTTGCCATATGACAAAGCGTGAACAAAGGTGTACACCAAGCTCCATTCTATTTGAATTCGCCATTTACATATTGTTAACTCACACTCCAATTTTATATTTCAAATACTGGAATTGTATTATTTCAGCATATTTGTGCATTTTATTTCATTTATTCAAAATTCGTACAGTATCAAATATCAAATTTAATCACCACACCGTTCAGCGCTCGATCCTCCACCAGTTTTAGTTATAAGTAAACTCAATAAAATGTTTACCCTATTACTCATCACTTCAATTATAATTACAAATAAGAAATAATGTCTAAACCTGCCTCATTGGATGAATTAATTTAATAAAGGATGGATATGAGTAGAAAACTAGCCAGATAAAAAAAATCCAAATAATGTATACACCCTATTAAGATAATTTTAATTCTATACTATATAATCCGGTATATACCAAACGCACCCTTGAGAGAATCTACCTTGCTTAAAGAGTTATTCTTGGCATCAAATGAAGGCAGTGTGGCGTTTGGTCAATCACTTCAACATGAGCAATGAATTTTTCAATTGCCAGTCGTACGCATGGGATTTTTAGCGAGACAAAATTATGCATAATAAATGCAGTTGAAATAAGCAAATAAAAGCTAATTTTTAACTTTTAAGCTAAGCCAAAAATGCTTATAATAACTGATCAGATGCACACAAGAATCCATAGGTACTAAAAATGCAATCAAAACTTCTACTGGTGGGCTTCTTTATATAGAAATCAATCTACTGCCTATATATTATATCTAATCTGTTGCATTCTCCTATTCTGATAATACAACCACAAAGCCTTATGATCAGTATCTTATCAGAGGGGGAAAAAAATACCTAGCATCTTAATTTCAACAATGATGGTCCTCCTCACATTGCCTTCTTTTTCCTCTGCGTTCTCTGCAATTTTCTCCATTTTAAATATATCTGGTAGGATAATCCTGCGAAAACCATGAAAACACTTCCCCATTGCTTATACGACAGAGGATTGCCACTCAGCAGTGAAGATACCACTATGCTTACAAATTTCCGTGTTGTGGTTATTGTCGTGTTAGTCAATGAACCAAATCGACTAATGGTTAAAAAAATGAAATTTTGGCCAACCGCGCCACACAAACAATAGAGGAAAATGTCCCATGCTGCCTCCGGATGCTGCTTGCAGAACTGAATTGCCTCAAATCCGATGGCATTTGGCCAGCCAAACATGAATATCATATTATAAATGGTACCCCATATATTCATTCCTAGCATTATATTCCAAGCACTTGTCTTTGGGTACCTGAATAGTATAGGCAAATTCTATTGGTAACTGTAAAAGATATCGCATCAAGCACTTTTTAAGTTACAGAAAAATGGATTTTATGTCTGTTATTAGCGAGAATATAATTGACTAGCAATATGTTATACATGTTAAGGTTTTGTGCATGTGCCAACCACATTCAGAGTAATTGGCCCCAGAAAAATTTTAGAAGTTAGGGATGGATCAAAAAGTCTACTCAATAATCATTTGAGTCTGTGCACAGGACAAAACTTAGAGAAGCATTTCAGAGGGACCAACAAATTATTACCTGGCTTTAATTGAATCCTGGGTAGCATTGGTGAATCCATCAAAAGCAAGGTTCAGAAAACAAAGCCCATATCCAAGTGGAGCATTTGGGTGTGCTAGTTTGCTTATTGTCTTCGAGCTAGTCTGAAACAAAGAATAAAATCATGATTAAGGTTGAAGTTTAAAATCAGAATGTTAGTTTACCAATCAAAATACAGGTGACATTTAGTGTGAAGGGGAAAAAAAGAATAAATAAATCCATTTCCTTTTTCTGTGTTTGCAAAAGATATAATTACATTAGATCTTTTAAAATATGTAGAAATGAATAACAGAGTGGTAAGAAAGGAATCGTGCAGCCGATCCAAATTACTGGGTATAAGAATCACAAGTTACTCCTCATTTTCATCTTTTAGGTTGCACTTAGGTCAGCATGAGACAAATCGTAATAGGGATCACTTTTCGTCTCATACTTTCCTTTCTTCTTTTTAATTTAATCAGAGAGGTTAGGTTGAAAAGAACAACAACTATGTTTGGTTCATCTCTAGAGGATCATAGATTTAAACATTTATGGTTCCTGACAAAAAGATTTGGCAGTTCACGAACCAAAAGGACAAATTTTTAGTAGGATGCGAGATCGTAATTAGATAGTCACCTTTGTAAGTGCGAACATGGATACGCCTCCAGCAACAAGTAATGTACAAAGATACTCTGGAAGGGTGTATCTAATTCCATAAACTAGTGTACCCATCAGCATAACTGCAGAAAGAAAATGTCAATTAATAAGAACAGTTTTGAGGTTTTCCACTGATCCCAAACTAAAATTCACCCAAGGAAATTCCAGCACTGCAACGTGATCATATCAGACTTTCCCATTACAATTATGTACTGTTTACCAAAAATGGTCCCTGACACACTGAATATGCCCGAAGACCCAGTATTCAATGAGATTCCAATATAAATTCTCACATTGCTTTTTTCTATAATGTAATTTAATGCAGAGCAAAGCTAGTTTAGACTATGGACAGATGAAAAGAGAAATTTATAATTTCCTTGAAGAAGTAAACACGAGAGCAAAGCTAGTTTAGACTATGCACAGATGAAAAGAGAAATTTATAATTTCCTTGAAGAAGTAAACACGAGAGCATCTAATCGCAATCAGATATTAGAGAGAGATCGGCAAAATTTTGAATTAGTTCGCTCTAACTGAAGTGCAATGTATATAGCATCTAGGAGGACTTGACCGTTCAATTTAGCAAACAAATAGTCACAGCTCACCTGGAATCATTTTGGAGGATTTTGCCAGCACCTGCACATAATAATGATGAGGTTAGTCTATAAACGCCATAGAATGTAAAAGTTTCTTTCATAAGTTATTGTTTTACATTCAAATTATCTTCTGACTGAACTTCTCAAAAAGTAGCCAGAAACACAGCTCTCACATGTCAGATTATCTCTTGGACATATCTTCCATTAGAAAATCTTTTAAATTACACTTTAAATGGCTTTAGTCTAAATCATATGAAACTCTAGTTCCTTTTGTACAAAGACCATGTGTCCTACCTGTATGACAGTTTCTGAAAGCATGTTTAAAACTCAAAAGAGAGAATATGAAATAAGATTACGGGAGGGAGTCAAGAATTGTTTTAGGGAGGCAACGCGCATATACATACTTAGATT
>CAIGRP010040132.1:0-25327 GCA_903798385.1 Fraxinus cuspidata
GGCGAAAGTGGTGTCGATTGGTGTTGACTGAGTCCGGAATTTGCGTTGATTGGAGCACAATAATTAACAGGATGTTGCTTTCCAAGCAGAAGAAGAATCAAGTCAGGAAGGGTAACCGTTTTCTCATCAACATTACGGTGCTTGGGAGCGTTGGCCCGCTCCGGTTTGTGGTGAACGAGGAGGAGCTTGTTGCTGCTGTAATTGATACATCTTTGAAATCGTATGCCCGCGAGGGGAGGCTGTCCGTTCTAGGGTCGGATCTCAATAATTTCGTGCTCTATTGTCCTCTTGCCAGGATTGACGGCAGGGGCGGAGACGGTGAAGCAGACGCCAGAGGGCAGGGGCGGAGGTGGAGGAGAATGAATTGAAATGGAGGCTACGAGTCTAATGTTTTGAGTTAAATAGATTAGGCCATGTAGTGGTCTTGGGCCGTTTACATTAGGGTAGTGTGTATTGGTAATGGTATTGGGCCTTACTCTTGGGCCGGAAGTTGGCATATTAATTAAAAAAAATCTGGGACATGGGGTTGGGCCCAGAAGTTCAATGTGGGCCTGTGCCCACACTGGACCTCACTGGGCTCCGCCCCGATCGTGGGTGAGAGAGTTGTTGGGTTGCTGGCTTTTTGGTTTTTTAATTTTGTGATGGCGCAACTTATGTGTCACTTTTAATTATTGCATTAGAAAGAAAATTGTGCAATCTTCTAATAACATGTCACTTCCTAATTTAGAAGCTTTTTGTTCTCAAATATAATATGTATATAAAGGTATTTTTAAATTTTAAGGTTTGATTTTTGTATATTTTTACTCGTGATTCTTTTGTTTTTTTAGGCAGGATTATAACATATGATACTACATAGTTATTAAAGATTTGAACAATTTTTATGAAAATCAGAAGAAATTATTTATGGACACTTGTTTTGGTCGCTATATTGTTGTGCATTAAAAGATGACATAAATGTGTCATTTTTTAATTAAAAGGTCACGTACCATGTAATATGACTTTTTTAACGGATATCTTTGGCTAAGCTTGTAATGTACTTCATGTTGATGACAATATCATGTTTCATTTTGATTTTAATTTGACATCGTGTTCTTTTGATGCAACCCGAACCTTCAAAACAATAAAGAAATTAAATTCTGAAATTAAAACGAAAGGATCGAGTGGGTATTTCTTCATGTATCCGACGTTGCGGAATATCCTCAGATACCTAAAGCAAAAATAAATTGAAAAAGTATTAGCCAAGAAAAATCCCCCAATTCCAGTACCCTTGGGTGAAGAAGTATGATGCGACAACCAACCCCATCAACCATCTCAATATATACACGGATATCATGAACTTACGGGTCACACCCGATTCTGTAATGTGCAAGGCCTTTCCTCAGACACTCACAAATGCAGTCAGGGATTGGTTCTCCACATTGGAGCCCAACTCCATATCTTCCTTTTCTCCTGGTTTTTGCGTTTTAGAAGCGTCAGAAATGCCATTGGTGTCAATCATCACATCACAAACAAAATAATATGCTAATTTTCATTAATAAAAAAAATCCATAAACTTAATTTTCAGTGATAATGAACTGCCGGCTGATTAGACAATGGATACAACATAATTACAGATTCTGTACAAAGCTCCCATAGTTGTTTGTGGGGGGATCTTTCGCAGCGGCTGTAATTTCAACTCACGTTGTATGCTATTTCCATTGGACCGACCGGGCAAGTAAGATGCTTCGGCAACAAATGGAAAAGCACAGTAAAAGCTCACTATATCTCCTTAATCAAAGGCTTGCCTGTTCCTTCCACTTTCTCCGTTCTCACAGCACCTCTTTTGCTAAAGACACATTCCACTGCTGATGATTTCTCTGTATTCACTAGCGCTGACAAGGAAAGCCACACTTCAGCCGGCTGCTCATGAACCCAACACATTATGAAGTAAACCTTCCGCTCAGCAGATTTAAGCTTGTTCTTGATTTCCACCCTTTTTGACTTGTGCAGTTTCTCCGACTTTAGCTCTTTCTCAGCTGCCTGAATCAGCCTCTGCGTATCACAAAGCAAGCAAACTAAAGCTGCACCTCCTAGATTAAGTAGGCTAATTACATCATTGAGGAGCCCCAATCCGAATTGCAAGCCACCAATATGCCTGTATGCAGGAGATGACGTTTGCTCCAAGCAATGCAACAAAGCTTCCAACACTGTCTCAGGTTGCCCACCTTTACCCAGGACAGAAGATACACTAAACAATACCATTGTGGATTCTAGCGCATCTGATTGCCAGTCCCCATTGTACAGTCGAAGTGTAAAACAGTAACTGTAAATAATGTCAATGAGATGAACAGCCAATTGAGGGGATGGACCAACAGTACTAAGCTTGCTAGTTGGTGGTAGTGGAGTTTCAGGGCCGGGTGGAATGTCATACAACTGATTGCCTTCCATATAATTTCCTGATGCTTCCACAGGATCTTGCTGAACAAGTGGTTGTACAAGGCTAGCTCCATCTTGGCTGAGTGATATATATTTAGCAGAAGGCTTCAGCCACCATGGATCCCATGGCTTAATCAACTTGCTGAGCTCTCCCGAGGCTACAGCTCTCTGGAAATGCTTCCTTTCCTCAGCAGATAAATCATCAATATTTATCCCGTTTCCTGTGATAAAGAGAAATAACACTTAGATCAGATCAAAAGAGCACACAAAACAGTGTCATAAGCAAGAACTTAAAGAAAAGATTAGCACATACCAGACATAATCTTCTGAATAGTCTCCTCTGACATAAATGAATCTGAAATTGACATAATTGGCCAAATTAGCAGATGATGGGGGAATAACAGCTAGACAGATTCATAACATGGTTCATACATAGCATACACAATAACATGTATGCAAGATAGTTTCTTCCAGATGACAAAAACGGTCAATAATTGAAATTTCCTTCTGTAATTGGTTTTAGCAGAGCAACGGATAAGACCAAAAAATAAATAAATTACTATGGATTACAAAACTAAAAATATAAATGTTGTCAAACTCATTCATTTAGGTAATAATAAAGTTCAGTGCACAAGCAAAATATCTGTTTGCGTGTGTGGTTGTGGTGGTGGTGGTGGGGGGGGGGGGGGGCGGTAAAAGAATGCTTTATCCTTACAATCTTAATACCTTTTCTTTCATTATTTAGCCTCTAAACAGAATCTCATATAAATAATGTTGCTATTTAGAATTTCAGGAATCGAAATATATATCCAATGTCATTAGCCCTGACCATACCATGGACTTTCAGAAGATAGTTTTGTTCAGCCTGTAAATGACAGACATATATAGAGTGCGTGTCATCAAGAAATGCTGAAGGTAGGAAAAGCATACCATCTTCATCCATGCTATCTGTCTCCTCTTCCTCATGAAATCGTTTAAGAATATCTAGCATTTTTTGTTTAGTTTCATTATCAGGTTGCAGCTGCTGCAGTTCTTCAGCAACATTCTCTCTCATAAAGGATTCAGTGCACCGAAGACTATGAGACTGCCAAAGTACCAAACATAAATCACCAAAAAGGGAAGGCAAATGCCAATAATGAATACAGTTTAACATCTTTATGTATCGCACCATTAACCATTTCAAAGGAGGAACTGCTGAATAACTGGATTATGAGTGAGTTTATGTGATTATAGCTTGGGAACTGTGGCTTTCAATTCACCAATATATGATAGTTTTAATCATTGAGTTTGGTTACTCAAAAACAAATACTCACCTTATAACAATGAAGAGAGCAATATCGAATGTTGCAACGTGGGCAAGTATATTGAGAAAACTGCTTCTCACATCTGCACCATATTTTAGTAAAATTAGCAAATATCAAACTGCTCCCATCTCAGGAATAGCAACCCAAAATCGGGGGTGACTACATCTGCACCTCCCTCTATATCTATCTCTTATACACAATCACATGAATCTTCAGATACAAGTAAGTAATTTAGATATGCAGTATGGCCAATAAGAATAAAAATAATCAAAATTAAATACCATATAAAGGAGGCTACGGAGAAACAAAACAAAAAAAAGATAAGTAAATTGTTTTCATGTAAAAAATTCCTATATATAGACAAAAAGCATATAACTAGCGCTTATTCGCAAGATTCCAAACCCACCAAAACATTCCAAGCAATTGACTTTACATAAAACTCTAGAAAATCCAGTTCATTTACATGCTAAATGCAATGTTAAAATCAAAAGAAGCTATTTAGCTAAAAGAAAATTAAAGAACAAAACAGTTGAATAGCAGTTGAATGAAAGCTTACACGCGGCAGATTGTGTGCGACGGATGGTTGAATTGTGTTGACGTGGAAGGTGCCTCCGATGTGATAATAGTCTCCGACATCAGGAAAATTAATTCAGTCCTGAAATAAAGATTAATATCAATATGTGGGCCGAGAAATTTGGGGGAATTGGAGCTTTTCCAATAGCAGAGAAGCCCTAATTTTGCTGATAAAGCTTCTAATTGAGGAAGGAAGAAGCTAGAAATTCCTAAAAATAGAAATACTCTTTGTTCAAGCCTATTTCAAATTCATTCTTCGAACATTTAGGGAAATAGCACTAATTGAGGAAAAAGCTGATTTGGGTACTATAAAGTAGAGTTGGCAACCAGAACCAAATTGAACCTAATTGGCTCACGATTTTAATTAGGGTCGGGTGTAGGTTGGGTTGGATCGATTTTTGCCCTAACCCAAACCCAACCCACCATGGACGGTTTGATATAAAATCAAACCAACCCAACCAGAGTAAGGGTTGAAACCCAACCCGACCCAACCTAGACAAGTTTCAGTCAGGTGGGGTTGGGCTGAGTTGGTCGCTTTAGATTTGGGCCCAAAATGTGGGGCTGTGAATTTGGGAGAAATCTGGGACAGAAAGTTGTTGGCAGAAGGGGAATATGGGGCTGTGAATTTGGCAGGCATTTGACTACTACAACAACCTCATTGATGCTCTCCTCCTCAAAAGGTTTGACTAGCCCTGTAATTTAACAAAAAATTGGCTGCAGGACAAAGATAAAATAATATAACTCATAATTTTTTAGCAAGAAAATTCTTGTCTTAGAATCTAGTTCACATAAAATTATCAAGGAAGCAACTTCCTCATTTCTCAAGCTTCAATCTTTGTCCATAGGAATCCAACCATTGGTGGCACTGAATCATTAACAAACACTAACAAGATTACAGTGATTTTATGAAGCTAAGCACGAGCACTAACACGCATATTAGAAGGAAGCTGGAGTAGAAAGCTGTTTGTCCATAGGAATCCATCCAACAGCCAGAAAGCTGTTGGCAGAAGGAAGCACAAGCATGCTGGGGGCAGAAGGAATCCAACCATCATAATCAACTTGCACATATCAAAAACTCAAGCTAATTCCAGTTAATTTGGTAACACAAAAAGAGGCACACGTCTCTTATTCAACCAATTGATAAAAGGAGGTCAATGCAGGCACAGGATTTAAGATTTCTAAGTTCTAAAATGTAAGCGACAGCAGACAATGTTAATGTAGGCAGCTAATATTTATTAAATGATTGTGAATCTGTGATGAACGTGAATATACTTCCCAAAAATGTAAAGTGAGTTCAAGCCATCAACTTCAAACGTGTAATAGATTTGGTAATATACTTCAAATGTATAATATACTTTCCAAACACGTCGGCTTAAAAATCTTAAAGAAGTATTCAAATCTGCAAATGTACACACAATTCGTAATCAAATAAAACAAAAGCAATAAATAATAACCCTTTATACATTACAGAAAAAGATAATAATTAATCATTTATAGAAACACAATAATCTCCTTTTGAGACAAGAAATGTAACAGTTTTATTGAGATCCTAATGATATGAGTTGGCTCATCTTTGCTTCAAATTCAACCAACTGAACACATCCAACCACAACAAAAGTAACAGTTAGTGTACATTGAAATAACCTGATATTCCACTCTATAATTGCAGTATAACCTATCAATCTTAAATTTACAATGGAGTATAATATGTCAGTCAACAAGAATTAAGCATTCTAGTCTCATTATTCAAAGGTTGTACTTAGCCATTTACTAATTAAAAGCTCCCTCATTTAAAGGTAGTCTAAAAAACCTGATCTTCCACTACAAATGCAAACTCACTGATTCAAAGGTTGTATTTTGCCATTTACTAATTAAAAGTTCCAACATTGAACGTAGGTCTCAAATATGATCTTCCACTAGAAATGCAGCCTAACCAAGTAATCCTAACTTAAAATCGAAATAGGATAGTAACTATCAACAAAAATATGAATTATAACGGATCATGCTCTTCCTAAATATAAGTTTGCCCAACACCCAAGTTTCAATCTCCTTCCCTCCACCACAAAACTCCCAAAAATTTCAGCCAGATGCATTCTAATGAAATTCCCAATAGAATTTTCTGGAAAAAGCCAAACTGGTAGCAATAAAAATAATGGAGAAGAAAAAAAAATCTAGGAGTTAAAGCTTATATAGCCTACCTCGGAGCGATGAAGAAGAAGACTCCCAACAATCGAGGCTGTATCAATCAATTGATGCCTGGTTCATCGAGAGACAGAGGCGAGGAGAGCCGTGGAGAAACATAGCGCGAGGGAGGGGATGAAATGGGATATCCAGGTTTAGGTTTGGGTTGGGTAATGATTTTAATTTTTTAGTTCGGATTTTGGACATGGGCTGATGTCATTTTAAGCTGTAGTTTAATTTAGACAACTGGGCCCAGATCCGCCCAATATAGATTACATATAGCGAAAAAAAGAAAAAAAGGTGGAAATTGCGCCACCTACCTTACTTGTAGTAAATATATTTAAAAATTACTTTAAAAACTTTTTTTTTTCCAATAAATACTATAAAATAATAATAAAAAGAAAACACTGATGATTTTCTAAATCAAAAGTATAATAAATTAGGTGACATATTTTACTCCTACAAACAATTCTCTACAACTAATACATTTTGATTCCTACAAACACACCCTTATGTAGATTTATCTAGAAAGCCTAAAAACACACATGTTCATCTTCCTCCCATTTCATTGTAGAAAGTGAATCATCTTCATCCAACCCCATCCCCACCCCCCCTCCGAAAATTTTTTTTTTTCACAAATTGATCTTCGTACATATCTCTTGCAATATGTAGTAAAATCTCACAAATCAAAGAAAATTTTCACATTGTCATCTTCCTCATTTCACCATAGAACGTGAATCATCTCCATCAAAAAAAAATCCAAAAAAAAAAAGTCACAAATTGATCTTCATACATATCTCACACGATATAATATGTATCTCACGCAATGGAATCCATTTATTTTCTTTACCCATCTCAGATTTTTGAAATGATTTTCCTTTTTTGGAAGAGGTATTAATTGGAAGGTGTGAAAAAATATAGTACTCAAAACATTTAAGTTACAAAAAGTCATTTGGGTTCTATTATTAGAAATCAGTAATTTTTAATATATTTCATATACAAATTTTTTTAAATTCTATTTTAACCATTACGTAGTAAAATATGAAATAGTATTTTGTAACCATGCATACACGAATTTTTCTGAAAAAAAGAAAGAACACGATTAAGTGACATTTTAGCTTTAACAAGGATCTTTTCATCCCAATAACATTCCATATATCAACAGATTTATGTAAAAAGTTAGAATAATATGAAAGGAAATTGAAGTGTGCGCGTGCGCGCTCATTGAATTTGTATAGTCCACGCTTAACTAATCTTCAGACATCGTGAATCATACGGAAAAGAATGATGTAAATCAAAGGCAGGGCAGTCCTGTGATTTTAAGGTCGAGGCGAACTCCATAAATTAGGACCCCTAAAATCAATGTAAATCCAAAATCCAACAGTGTATTAATCTATATCTAGGAGGCATGATGTATGAATCTATATCTAATGTCCAACGATTAACATAAAAGACAATTACAAAATATCTCAATCATCTTACAATTAAAGTTTTCAATACAGTTACTACATTACTATGTACACCTATGCAATTGATCCTACAATATCCAATCATATAAGCCGATCAAGCTACAATTATATAAGTCCACAAGGTTTCAAACATTTTCAATATATTCAATAACAATTTAGGACCAGCTATCGCTTACCTGAGAAGTAGAATTTCGAGGAAAATTATGAAATCACAGCCTTGAGACCTCCAACCTGGAGGAAAATTATGAGCTCATAATATGTTTAGTGCACTCAAAACCGAACCCTTCATAAGAGAAATTTAACACAAAAAATGCAGACAGCATCAACGATTAATGGCCCCTGGTTCAAAATTCTCGACAGCAACTTATGTTTTGTTGTGCTTTAACTTATATGACAATCTTTTTAGTGCAATACACATTAATACTGAAAATATTTATGCTGCTCCATGTTGTAATCTCATTATAATTGTCCGAACAAGTACTTGAAAAGAAACAACCCGTCTTCTTTTAAGGTAAAGGAAAACAGTAAACTAGCTTACATATTTGAGAACAAAAGATCCCTTAGAAGTAACTTCATTTTTTCTCTTTAAGCTCAGCCAAACATGCCCCCAAGTAAAATCCAGTTAAAAACACCACCGCATCCCCTCACAGCAGAAATAAATTTTCTGCCCACAGGCCCCAATATGGTTTGAAACCAAACTGAATTGCAAATAGCAAATGATAAATGGATAATTTGGACTTTCTCGCATCGTATGATTTGATTAGAAAATAACTCAAAAATTGTCCAAATCAGATCGCTTCAATAGTAGGAAAAAAAAAATGCCAACATATGTGCACTCAAAACCGAACCCTTCATGAACTCCCAAAACTATCAATATAGAAACACCATAACCAGTATGGTAGTACCAAAAAATCCAAAGCAGGCCGGCATGAAGGGTACAAAAAAATCTATCTTAACCATAAATTAAAACACGTTTCCCTGCCACGCCATAAAGGTACAAAAACAGATTCTCAAGAAATCTCACCTTCTTTTTAATCTTCCACTGGTTGGAGTTGGGGGACATCGTCGGTCGCCGGTTCGATTGGAGTTGGAGGAGGCGAGGTCGAGCAGGAGGAAATGAAAACGGATTTCCCTTTTTCCTCCTTTAATTAAAAAAAATGGGCCAAAAATAGGCCCTTCCTGTTTTGGGCCCGAGGTGCCGGCCTCATTTGCCTCGCCACAGGGCCGGCCCATTCATAGGCGATGTTGATTTTGAAGAAGAATGATAGAGATTGAAGACAGTTTTTTTGTAGGGATGAAATTAAGGCAATATTAGAAATATGATTTTTGTTTGGTAAATTTTGAAATCTTAGAAGTAGATTATGGATCCAGAATCTCACTCTTGAACTTTTTTTTTATGTGATTATCGTTTCTCAACTTGAGTTGGTCCCCAAAAAATTTGACCCGTTTAACCAAAAAAAAAAATGTATATAGTTAGAAATTCTCAAAGTTCATTTCATCAAGTGAAACGTCTAGTTTGGATGATGCTTTTCGCAAGCTCATGAGCTTGAACTTACTTTTTGGCAAGGAGTTTGCCTATGATCATAAGAACCTGTATCAGTAAGATTCATTTAGTTATGATGAATACAAATGCTTTAGTTATTAATGGAACATGTACGAAATAAGCAAAGTTGCAGGTTAATGCCCCAATTTTAAGGTGTTACGAAAATTGGGATGCTATAATACCAGTTTGTTGTGAGAAAATAAGAGATTAAATGCAATATGAAATAATTGATCACAATAATAAAATAATCGATAGAGAATGAAGATTTTATTATAATATGGAGAGATGATACAAAGATTATGTGTTTATGATTTGTCTAACTTCATCTAAAATATAATGAAGAGTTAACTATATATAGAGACAATTAGAGGACGTTCCAATCCTCATAGTATAGTTATAGTTGAAGTAGAATGCCAAAAACGAAATCCAAAGCGAAAAATGAAACTAAAACAACGCAGGGAGATTAAAGGCAATGTAGCGGGTTAATGCCCCATTTTTATGGTACTGCTTCCATAGCATGAAATGTGGATTAAGTAGTGACTACTGACTGTTAATACTTCCATCTATAAAGGCTTTTTTTCCCTTCATTTAATAAACAGTGCTGTTGACATTGCTTCCCAGGGAAAAGAAGAATACAATATTTCCAATCCATTGGGATCTATTTATGCAGGTAAATCACTGGATTGCACTTTGTATTAAGGCCAAAATCAATGCTTTGACTCTTTTTCAGGGGCGGGAAGAGAATGCGGTGCTAACCATTTGATGCTGATATCCACCAGAGCAAATGATAAAGGATGACAGAAACATATTTTATTCTGTGACCTAATCCAAAATATTTGGCTGTTTTCTGCGGGTTAACAATGAGAAATGCATTGCAGATTAGGATAAGTATCTTAATTGTGTGATTCATGGACGACAGAAGAATCAAGTATGTTAACAGCTCTCTTAAGGATACTGATATCAGTCTATGTATCATTTCAGTCGACTCAATCTGATCCCAATGAAGGCCTTTTAAACGTTAGTCTTAGCCACGGCCAATGCTTGACAGGAAAAATAACGAGGAATAATTTACTTTTTTAATGATTTACACAAGATTAAACAATCTTTTTACTAAAATGTTGCTGCAATAACCATAAATCATACTTACGAATCAACGGACGGTAAGGATAAATTTTAAAGGGTTTTCATCCAACTTATATCGTGGTGATTTACTCAATAAAATTCAAAGTGCTTTATGGTGCTCACTAAACTTTGCCCAGTTTCACTCTCCATCATTCTCAAAAATCCGTTGCTTCATTCATTGACGTGGATAACAAAAGTTTCACGTGACAAGTTACGACATTTAACAAACTACAACTAGCCAAACCAATATTTCATTGCTCATCCAACTTATACTTGGTCACGATTTGCTTATCAAACTTTAAAATAATTCTCAATGATCACTCATTTTTGAAATGTTGCACTCCTTCATCCGCCTAGATTTTGTTCCCTTCGTTGTTAACGTATCCCACGAAAATCTCACTTGACAAGTTACGATCATTACAAAATTTACAATTCAGCCAAACCATCAACTCACCAAAATCACCTCATATAAAACTCGACTTCTACTACCCATAAACTTATTCTTTAAGCCCCAATAATGCATCCCCAATTCAGTTCTAGAAAACCCTAACCCTCGATTAGCTCATCTCACCTAAGTACAGCTAAATTGTGTATTGAGATAGAACCGGTCATTGAGAAGGATGTGAGAAGCTACTAATTACAGAGCCTTATCCTCCAATTATATCATGTGCTCAACGTTCCTCTAATTCCAATCTTTCATTTTTGAAGGCATGCATTCAACTATTTGAGGAACGCATGTCATTGAACTCTGGCCAAATTGATGAACAAGGAACGACAAACACAAATATAGCTCAGAAGTCATTGGAGTTCGATAATATTTCATCCCTCAAATAGTTGGACACGCACCTATAGAAATGGAAGATTGGAATTAGAGAGACTTTGAGCAGATGGTACAATTAGGGAATAGAACTTTAGAAGTAATAGTTTCTTGCATCCATCTCAACAATTGACTTTATTTTATTACACAATTTAGCTGTATGTGGATGAGATGAGTGAATTAAGGGTTAAAACTTTTTAGGATTGAAATTGGGGACTCTTTATTGGGACCGTGAAAGTTGTGTTTCGCATATGGTGATTTGGTGAATTGATAGTTTGGCTGAATTGTAATTTTTTAACAACTATAACTTGCTACATGAGATTTTCGCGCAATAAATTAACAAAGAAGGGAATTTTTTTTACGAATAATGGATGGAGTCAAACATCTTAAAGATGAATGATCATTGGAAAGCATTTTGAAGTTTGATGAGTAAACCGTGACCAAGTTGGATGAGTAATTAATCAATGGTTTGATTGAGTTGTGTTTTTATTTAACGATCGTAACTTTCCGTTAGCCATATCAACGAATAAGGTAACAAATTTTTGAAGGTGATGGATAGAGTGCAAACGGAAAAAGTTTAATGAGCACTATGAAACACTTCGAAGTTTAGTAAGTAAACTGCGACCATAGTTTAAGTTTGGTAATTGCTGAAATATTTAACTCTAAGAACTTTGTGATTTATTTGGCATTTTTTATCTGTACGAAGTGGATCTTACTTTTTCTGTGTTCATATTGAAAAGTGGAAAGTCCACTTCTTGGATTTGTTCACTTACAAAAATTCATCTGATTGGTTGGCTAAGGCAAAATTAGGGCATGAATGGGCCCCTTTTAAGGTTCCTATTTAATCAAGAAAACCTAATAGTAAGGTTTCTAATTTGTTTAAGCAGATATTAGGTGATTAGTAAAGGCACTTAATATCCAACTATCAAAAGCAGTTTAACATTTGGTCTTCAATTTTCCTCTTTTAACTTTTTCAACCATGTCTTCATCACATGCCTAATAGTCTAGTATATTTCACAGCAGTTTTTTAACTCCTTATGTTTTTCAATACAAGATATAAAACCAAAGCATCCAAACAGCAGCAAGGAAAGCATTTGATCTTCAAATTTACACTGTAATATCGAAAATCTTTATTGCAGTTCTCCATGGGGGGGTTAACAACTAGTTATTTCATATTAATTACATGTGCTTAACTAATTAGCAAGAAGAAGAATATAATAATAAGAAGTCCTCACACGATGAATACCAAAAAATGCATTTCAGAATGATTTTCACTACTGTGTACTCAGAAAAACAAGAATTCCCAAAAAAGGAAAGAACTCTCCGAATCAGAAGGCTAATCTGTAACTGCTTAATTTCTCGTTTTACTACTATTCCTCAAAAGCCACATAACCAAACAAAATCATGCCAATAGCATAAATTTACTTACCACAACAGTTTATCCAATATCAAAACATCTAGATCGAGCACTAGTTACAAAAACTAAGCATTACCGCTGACTGGTTATCATTCATAACTGTTGTCATCTGAGAGTGAACCACTAGGAATTGCAAAGAGAATCATTGTTGCAGAAATACTCTTCCCTTGACAATTTGTTCTTGAACTCGACAAGTCAAACTTCTCGAGTGCAAATAATTGCAGTCATTTCAATCATTCATAGCTAGCTTGCATATTGGAAAGTGTTAGCCAAGTTAACAGGAAGTGAAACAACAGGCTGATTATTTTCCAATAGAAAAGCCCTTGACTTGGTAATACTATCATACCCATCACTTGCATTCGCTTCACTTGGGCTCATTATTTGCAAAAGTGGTACGAGAGATGGAAATATTTCAAGGCGTGTGACATGCTGGTTTCCCTACAAGACATTTCAAACTTCTGTCAACTGATAGAAACAACTAAAAGAAACACAAGTTCAGAGATCTTATTTGTTTCTTTCGTTCATCAGTTCTGTGTTTACCTCAGCCTCGACTATGAAATGTGCCCATATCTTAGTTTCACGAATTTCCATCACTCCCTTCAAGATGATCAAGCCAAAACCTCGAATTATTTTAGCAATCTCCAAAAAGCAACCCTGTTCTTCAAAGAGGATCTGCAGCAAAAAGAAAATGTAGAGTTGAAGTGGTTGAAATGAATGCTATAAAGATGTGTTGTTGTGTGTGTAAATATGAACGCGTTGTTTCACTTACCTCTATAAGCATTTGGCCAGGGGTACTAAGGTCCTCAACTACCAGAAGACAAACCATAGTCTGATCATCAACGTCACATGCCAACGTAACTCCACCACTACTACTGCTCGAGTTATCATTCTGAGATGAATTATGTCACCCAAGTTGGTGAACATTTGAAATAATTCAACAGCATATCCATTTTCCAAATAATCAAGGTAATGCAGTAAAAATAGCATAACATTTTACCTTTGACTTATCAGTAAGTTTAACACTTCGTCTGGTAAGACTCTGCACGAAATTCAAGTGTCTAATAGTTCGTTCCAACAAACGATCAATGCTCATCTGTTGAATCAGCCAATTGCCATGATTTCAAGAAAAAATATTTATGTCTCAACTCATTTTTGGATGATCGATTCTTTCAATTTCAAAAGACTTTTCTCAAATAGGAAAGACACATTCCATCTCAATCTTGTCTCTTTTTCTAAAGAAAAATAATAATTTACTTACCTTGTCACCATTGGGAATGAATTCCCTCAATTCTGCAAGACAATCTTGGATCATTTGACGATCTTTTGGCCTGGGACGAGTTCCTGGTTTGGCCTTCTTCTTCACAGTCTGTACACGTTCTTCATTCCTAATTGGCGAATAAGAGTTTCCAGTATTCATGCTAGAGATATCACCAATCAACGAACCAGCTTCTTTTGTGCAGGTACCATTATTGGGTTCAAGGATAATTGTTTTGCAGGGATTATATACAGGTTTAAGAGGTTTCATTTGCCCATCAAAGGTAGGAAAACCTTGAAATTTCACTTGGTGCTGGCTCTGCAAATAATTCTTAATTTTTCTTCTTTCAGCATTGGATGATACTCGATCATCAAATTCCGATATGGAAACTGATGAAAAGCAACTAGGGATGCCATCAAAAAGATGATGATCAAGTCCTAATTTAGAGAACAAGTTGTTATTTGTCCTAACTTTGGATCCAATACGTTGCTCTGAGGTGCATTCCGAGTTATTGCTATTCACAACTGCCTTCAGGTCTTCATTATGATCTTCTGGCCTTTTTTACACACAGGATCCTCTTTAAAACAGTAAAACAGCTCGCCAATGCCATACATTTCAGTACATTTCTCTTTTCCAATACAATAAAATGCATCTTTGATTGAACTTTGTAATGAATTGGTTGGACAGAATTCTGACATGTTTGTAGAGGAGTTGTGTCCATTCAAATTGGCTACCGGGGCTAATCCTGCGGCATGTGATAGGCTATTACAGAGTTTCATAGCAGATGAAGTAATGCTTTCGTCTGGCAGAGAAGAAAACCAATGAGAAAGTTAATCCACAGGGGACGTTTTAGAGACGGCCATTGTAAAATCACTTGTCGGGAACAACTCCTCAAATGTGGAAAAATTAAATGATCTCTGACCTTGGCCATCAATTGAATGGAGTAATATTTTAGAATTTTGATTATTCGACGAATCTTCCGAGAATGGATAAGAGTGCAATGAAATGAAACTGCTTGTTCTTGTGAAAAACGCATTGTTCCTCAGTTCACATGGCAAATCATGCCAAGCTGAAGTAAACACAGAATTTCTTCTTACACCGCTAGGTGCTTGAGTGGAGAAATCAATGCAAGTAGCAGACTCTAGAAGCAACTGCTGCAATTGAATCTCATCCTTGGAAAGAGAATATGTAGAATCAATGGTAATGTTGGGTTTTGATACCCAATAAATCAGGGCGATGATGTAAAACAGTTGTCGGATTATTTAGCGACGCCATAGACTTGGCTCGACTCAGAAACGACCTATACTTTTGGATGGCCCAAGTTTGGTTTTGGACGGTTATGTTGTTAGCCCATTTATATGGTTAGTTGTGAGAATTATTTGGTAGCCCATTTAGTAGACTTTGGCCCATTTTGGAGGGAGGGTTTGGCCCAAAATTAAGTGACCTAATAGACCCCTATTTATTCCCCCATTCCCAGCCATTTTTGGGTGTGTGTGAAGTGTGTGCAAGAGAGTGGAGAGAAGAGGCAGGCATGGAGAAAAAGGGGCAGTCGGGGTTTGTTTGGTGGATTTCTTGGTGAGTTCCAACCATTGTTATTCTCTTATCCTTCCTCCATGTGTGGGCTTGCAATCACCACCATATCTCCTTCGTGGGAATGAAATTTGGAGCAATCAAGGTGTGGAAGTTTTAGGTCGAGCCTTGGTAGTGCGGTGCTCGTTTGGTTGTTTTCTGAGCCCGGAAATCAAGAGTTTGAAGCACCAATATTCAACACTAGCAAATTTCAACTATAAAAGTAATGCTATAACAAAAATATTATTAATTGAGGAAAGATTACAGAAATTAAAGTCGAATTACAAGTAGAAGAAAAGTATTTTATATACAAATGCACGATCTGTACAATATTTGATTATGTTTAAAAGCACAATCAAATTGTCTCGACTATGAATTCAAAATTTAACAAATTGTAACATATTAGAAACTAGGTACACAGTCTTAACACGAGCAGTAGTATCCAAAACAAATTTAGACATCTTAATCCCAACACCTATCATAACTCTCCAAGAGTCTCTCCATCTCTTGCCACATTTTTGGTGTGCTGCCCCGAGCCATTATCTCCCTCTCCTATCACCTCAAATCGCTTGTGTCACTCTGCTTCGTTTCCCAATTTACACTCCATGATAGATTATAGATTTATTGAGTTTTGAGTTTATAGTTTAGTTAAGAAAATTTTGAATCCATATTGCATACTTTAAGGGCCAAATTTAATGTTCGTCTCAAGTCTCAAAAACTCAAAGTCTGACCTTGATTAACTTTTGCCCGCACTGGACAATATTTCTGGCTCGGCCCCTGTTTACGATGGGTCAATCCAGCAACATTTTCAGTACGCCCTTACACTGCACGTCAAATTCATTTTTTATCATAAGGCGAAGACGTGCACAAGTTTCTTAAAGTTTATAATGTTGGGGTGAACCAAGGATTTTCACTCTGTATCATATTAAAGCACGTCGTCCAAAAGTTTAAATTGTTTGAGAAGCTATTATATATTAGTGGTTCTCTCTTCGTGATCAGATTTTAGATTGAGAAGATGAATGGCAATATAATGTCAGACGTGTCTTATAATTAAATTGTACTTTGTTTTTCCATATGCAGATAGCAGTAAAGAAATTGAAGTCCATGAATTCTAAGGCTGAAATGGAATTCGCGGTAGAAGTTGAAGTTCTTGGAAGGGTACGCCACAAGAATCTATTAGGTCTGAGAGGTTACTGTGCCGGAGATGATCAACGCCTCATTGTTTATGATTACATGCCGAATCTCAGTTTGCTTTCTCATCTGCATGGCCAATTTGCTGGAGAATCTCAACTCGATTGGAAAAAGCGCATGAAGATTGTCCTCGGCTCCGCTGAAGGCCTACTGTAAGATTCAACCATACGTATGCAAACTGAAATGGAACATTTAAAAGCTTGTTATATAGTCAAGAATATTGGAACGCAATACTGGATATAAATTACACAGGACAACGGACTAAGTTTAAAAAAAAAATTCTTTCTTGATATTGTCCAATATTATCGAGGGCAACATACCAACACATGTTGTTAATGTCTGAATTCCAGAAAGAACAGAAGTCACATTTCTATTTCCATTATAACACCAGGTAAAGGAATAAAAGATTTTGATTAAGGAATTCATTCTCGGAGAATGAAAACAACGAATCATAGTCATCATTTGAGGAAGTGTTCTGTTACTAATCAGATACAACTTTGCAATTGGAATCTTTTTATGTAACTTCGGCTTCATAATTTGTCTGCATATATATGCATTTCCATTCTTATTATTATGGAAACTGTCATTTCTTTGAAGGAAAAAACCACATTAGGCCTGTGAAATCATCTAAAAGTTGCTTGGATTTTGAAAGGCTGATTGGATTTGGCTTGAATTTTTTGTAGGTACCTGCATCATGAGGTGACACCGCATATTATTCACAGAGACATCAAGGCTAGTAATGTGCTTTTGGACTCAAATTTCGAGCCATTAGTGGCCGATTTCGGGTTTGCTAAGCTGATCCCAGAAGGTGTTAGCCACATGACAACACGCGTAAAAGGCACTTTGGGCTACCTTGCACCGGAATATGCAATGTGGGGAAAAGTTTCAGAGAGTTGTGATGTGTACAGTTTTGGAATTCTACTGCTGGAAATTGTCACCGGTAGAAAGCCTATTGAGAAACTCCCTGGTGGTATTAAGCGAACCATCACAGAGTGGGCTGAGCCATTGATAACCAAAGCGAGGTTCAAAGATCTGGTGGATCCGAAGCTACGTGGAAATTTTGATGAAAATCAATTAATTCAAACAATTAATATTGCTGCGCTGTGTGTTCAAAGTGAGTCCGAGAAGCGGCCCACAATGAAGGAAGTTGTTGGATTATTAAAAGGGTACGAGCCAAAGACAAAGCCAATGAGAATTAAAAGTGTAAGGTATGGAGAAGATTTAATGATTCTTGATCAGGCTAGTGATGAGGATAATAGTATTAACGAAGATGAAAGCAGTGCATATGGCGTATTTGGTGCGTTAGAGTCGCAGAAGATGAACGACCCTTACAAACGTTATGGTGACAGAAGAATGAGCAAACATATATGAAACTTTATCCACATAATTTGACATATACGTTAATACTGAAAGCAATGCCAGTTCCTCCACCTGTGAGAATTTGGATCTTGATGTAGTTGTTGGTATTGTTTATTCTTTCCTTTTTTGCTCTAGGGAACTCATGTTCTTTGCATTAGTTTGATATATTCCTTTTGATGGACAACTTGTCCCCCCTATGTGTTCTGCTAATGAGAATGACGCTTAAGATTGTAGAAACTATAAGCATACAACTTCTCAAATGTTTTAAGAAGAACTGATTTAGCACATGGGATCACGAAAAAGTTCGACTGTGATTAAAGTTGAGGTTTCCATTTCGTGAAAGAAAAAAATTTTCATCCCCAAACGCCTTTCTTTAGTATTCTCATAAAATTTTGACGACATTAATTTGTCACATTGATTCCTTAATGAATTCTTTAGTTTGTAATCTGCTGTTTAGAACTGCCATTACCATAGTATTGCAGTATAATCAAAATCTTGTAACTCATTTGGTTTGTCGTTGCTGTTGGCACATGTAATTGAAAGCTGTTCGATTTAGGACAGACTTCGAAGTTTGCAAACATGAAGATTTCTAAGATTTCTCTCGTTTCTAAATAAACTGTGTTCAAATCTTGCAGGATAGTAAAAAGAGTGCACATGAATAGTGTCCTTCCAAAGTTTTAACTCTCTCTATATAATACATAAAAGCATGTGTGACATTGAACAGCATCATACATGTGTTGTGACTTTTGGACGTGATGTGTTTAGCAGTGTAATGCATTCAATTGTAAATGTAGCCGAACAAACTCCGGCAGCAGTCAGGCACCTTGCCAATGCAGGGTAAATGTCATTGAGCCCCCTGAGTCGTTTGGATATCATAGCTTCCCAACCTGTCGAATATAAGGTATCCATTAAAGCAGTAATCGTCAAAGACATACTGATACTGAAAGAATAAAGGTAAAGGCATCTAGGCTAGAGTCGCCAAGGAAGAAAGCCAAGAAGGAATAGAGTCGATGCAGCCAAACCGTAATCAACAGGAAAAAGGCATACTAAAAAGTATAGGCAGATTCGAGGTCTGTCAGTCCCGATGGATTCAATGAATACATCAATGCATGTCTCCATTTTCTATGAAAAGCTTAATTTCATCCCCAACGGAGGATCTTTTTTTTCGTTTCGAATTTCTCATCAAACAAATAGGGGATTTGAATGGATAACCCTCTATTGCAATACAGAAGAGCAGAAGGAGTAGGGCATTGCAAAGAACCCCGGAAGTTTGTTCCCATGACCCCTAAAACAACAAGATTGAGAATACAAATATCTATTTTTCCCAAGGCAAGACCAATTAAGTCTAGACATGGTTCCTTCATCACCAGCTAAAATTCTTATTGGGTATCACTAGATTCTGATCAAGTAAAGCCCTTCTCGCTGTGGCTATTATAGTTCTAGCTAGACCAGGCGACACGGTGATATCCTTGTGGTTAGTCGAATTATACTGATGCAACTTATTTATCTTTCTAGTTTGCCAATGTATATGATAGTCCAATTATTATTATTCTTATTTTTTTTTAATTTGAATGCATTTTCTCCTTTCATGTTTGTTTGATGAAACAGTGCCTAAGGCCAACAAGAATTTTTCGTATCGAAGAAAGGAGGTAAATAACAAATGGAATGGATCTAGGGGCAGAGGTAGTGGGGGCTAAGCTGGGCTATATCCCAGCCCTGCACCCAGCCCATATGGAAAACTTCGAATAAATTGTTCAATTTTGACCCAAATATTTGTGTTAGCCCAACTGTAGTTTGAACTCCAACTCAAGTTCAATGTTCAATTATCCAAATTTTGTTAAAAATACTACAATTATTAAATACTCTTTTATGATATTCAAAAAACGTGAATATCATATTGTCAATTTTGGCATTTTATTTAATGCATGTTTGACTATATTTACTTATGATAATTAAGTAAATTTTATAATAAATAATTTGTATTGATTAGATCTAAAAATATATTACTTATTTTAATAGTTAGAGACACTACATATTTTGCTAAGCTTAAGAGTAGTTAATTTTTTTTATTTTTACGTATGTTTTCATATATTATTTATTTATATTTATAAGAAAAAATTATTCATTTTGATTATGAAATAGACGTTATGATCAAAATAAATATTTTTTAAAATTTATTTATTTATAAATTAATCTATATACAAGTATATTCTTGAAATTGAGCAAGACATGGATATGAATTAAATCTAATTTCATTGGACCCTCATAATTCTTAGTCAATTTTTCTTACTTTAGATGGGACTCCTCACTTACAATAAAATGAAGTAATATAGAAGATTGACGTTCACACCAAATAGTATTTTAAGATGATAACATATATTGATATATTATTGATTGCGTGTTTCGGCCAGAGCTTTCAGTTGTTTGGAAAAAATTATCGTCAAAGTTATTTAGAATAGTATTTATTAAATATTTTTTTTAGATTTTTATTGGTAAATATGTATCATTTGCTTCTTCCGATCATGATTTGGTCAGTTTATATTTTTAAGGCGTGCGTCGATTTTCTATTTGGTAAGAAACGATATGAAAGATTAAGTGGGACATCTAGACGTAAAATCATTGAGTGTCATGAGTTTAACCTCTTATAGTGTGAGTTCATTCGAAATTTTTTAAATATCAGCCCTTCCTAACATTATTTTTAGGCTCTGTTCGTGAATTATGGATCAAAAAATATCAAAAACAAATTCGACAGGCGAGTCGTATGTCATATCCATCTTGGGAGAACTTGTGACGACTTCTGTCTAAAGAGGTAGTAAACTGATCTAGTTCAAAATTTCAATTTGACTTGCCTTTCGAATTATAACTAAAATAGCACAAAAATTCTCCTTTTCAGGTAAATTTGGAGGGTAGAATTGAATTATTTCAAAAAAGGAAAATCCATTCTTATGCCCTGCACCAATTATCTATTTTATTTTTGACATGTAAAATTTCAATGAGTACAACATGATATTAGAACTTAAAAATATCAAGAGTCCAAGATTCTTCACCTCTTATTTATGAGAGATTATACATTTACCATGCCTTTATTGAAAAAATGAATAGAACTTGACGTGATGGAACACATCGATGATAATATTTAGACAAGTAATTTCATCTTTTAGTCAAGGTGCTCCAACATTATCAACTCATTTTTGTAACAAAAGTGTGAATGCAACGTCGTATATGTTATGAAATTTTAAACTTTATTTGGAAACTCAAATTGGTCGAAAAATTCAATGGAGAAACTTTATACTAGATAGAGTATGTTTTACTCATAAATTCATTTTCCATATTCGTTCACATGCGTTTCTAATGAATACATTGTGTATTAATTTCAAGTGTTACAATTATTAACTTATGGCCAAGATTCAGAGCTAGTCCGAAGTCGAAGAACGCCAAATTTTCCGAGCGCGCTGAGATGGATGATTACTCTATGATATTTGGAGACCAACTCCCATCTGATCTGGACATTTTACGTCGAATGAATATGAAAATTAAGACGTGATGACTTATGCATCTTACCTTTTCGAAATTATCAATCAAATAATTTTGTTTGTCGAAATAACCTCACTTGCAACCCTAATGAGTCGATTGCAATCACTAGCAATGTCACCAATTGTATCACGAAAGAATATGACACTGTCAAAGTTTACGACTATTGAAAGATCAATAGAACTGATTGATGAATAATACAAAGAAGCCAATATAGAAGAACACAAGTAAAATAGAGTGATTTGAAAAACATGCTAATCAAAAGTTTGAAATTTTAATCCATTGGAAGCCATCTAATTTGAATCCCCAATCTCCCAAAGTCTAGACTAGACGCCTAGTTAGTTACGGTCTACTTGACATTTAACAATACGAAAAATCAAAATCCATATCTGCAATAAAAAATTCATTTGGTCCAAGAGAAGAGTTGGTATATGACGTAGACCAAGTATGATCCTAAATTTTAAAAGTTTTTCAAATTTCTACTGAACTAATCAATATGTTATCTCATTCATTACTTTGTCACATATTGTCTTAAAAAATTAACGAATTAGGTTTTAACACGTAGTCTACTTTTGACAATAGCGTATGCTAGTCACCGAAATTACAAGTGAAGTGCGTTTTTAAAACAGCAAGTGACGGATTGAGCAACATTTTAGTAAATTCGACAAACTCGAAAAAAAAATTAAATTTCAATGACAAATTAAAAATATTTGAAAAAATTTCAATGGCTACTATTATTTTTAACACCGAATGATGTAAATAAACGTGGGAATTACATGAAAGGAAATTAGTTTCCAATTTATTTTTTTTTCTCTTTAAAATGGACCAAATGTAAATGGCACTGAACAAGTGGACAGAGATAGCGTCGGATCTGGGCAGTTAAGTGGGCTGGACCACTAGAAAGTAGTGCCGGGAATGGGTCCCACTCGTGCAAGAGTTTGGGCCGGGCACACGTGAACATCACGAGGTTAGGACCAGTTTATCCTCGTCTAGGGACCCCACTTAAAATAATTATTGCCTCAGCAAAAAGCTAAATTAATTAAATTTGTTTTTTTCCTATCTTTTTCTTTATCCTCATGTAACAGATTCACTACGTTTTATTATATAATTCTGAATCGTCTTTGACATACAAAGTAGCTCAAGATTACGGATTACGATGGATCTTCATTCACGTAACTCAACCGCGAATGTTATTCTTTACTCGATTAAGAGAGAATGTCGAAAGCTGACAATTATTTATCTTCTGAAAATTGCGTCTGAGATAACCTTTGAATAAGAATAACAATAATTAATTTATACACGTCTCTCTTTTAGTAATCTCATAAAACCTTATTCAATATATCTTACGTAATAATTAATTAAATTTATAAGAAAGTGTTATGCTCTAATTTTTCATTGAAATAAACATTGTTTAAAATCAACAAAATAATTAATTTGTCAAAGGGGTATAATAATGTTGGTGTAGCTAGGTACAAGACAAAGTAAATCTTTTAAAAGAAAAATCTTTAAAAGACTCGCAGATATGGATGTCTTTTTCACTTTGAAAACGTGCCATGCCTTCACAGTCAAAACATTAATAATTTTTGAAATTTCCACTAATAATAAATTTTTAATCTTGGAAAATTGCAATTTGACATGTGGTAGAATGTTCAGAATAATAAATTTTTTATTTCTTGGTTTTTTTGAAATATATAATTTGCTTATTTTATGTTTGTGCTCAAGGAAATGAGAGGAAGAGGGCCGAAAAAAAATTAGCAAAATCTTAAATACATAATATTGAATATCGATTTCGATTGATTTCTATCCCCTGCTATGTTTTTAGCTCAAACAAAAATATTAGGAAATTTATTCGGCATTAATATTTTTACTTTGGTTGTATTTTCTCGAACAAATAAACAAAACTTGTACGGTGTTCATAACATACGTCGACTTAAACACAAGAATATAAAAAATAATTTGTTTTCATTTCTTAAAAAAAATAAAATTTTAATCAAGATGGTTTAATCAATATGACATTAAAAAAATTCATACGTCGACTTAAACACAAGAATATAAAAAATAATTTGTTTTCATTTCTTAAAAAAATAAAATTTTAATCAAGATGGTTTAATCAATATGACATTAAAAAAATGTCGTAGGAACAAAAAGAGGTGAAAATAATAAAATATTTTTTTTATTACAAATTGGATGGAGAGTTATGGAAAAGTCGCTTTCACCATAATTGGAAAACGTTCTAGTCAAATTTAAAAATAAATAAATAAATAAATAGAAAGTCCATAAAGTACGTACCACTCGGAAAAGGGAGCAAGGGTCTGTTTGGAATTGCAAAAATTTGTTTGATCCAATTTTCTCCGTACAAATTCTGCACTCACATTTCACAAAAATAGGTTGATTTACTTGTGGGGCATGGGTCACCAAGTTTAATTTCAGGTTGACTTATTTTTTAAGTTAACTTTATTTATTTATAAGCTTAATTGAAGGTTGAATTATTTTTTGCATTAATTATTGATTTATTTTGACAGTCAAATAATTATCTTCCTTAAATGTGTAACTTATTTCAATATTGATCATATTTATTTTAACATTTATTTAATTATAGTTAATTTACTTACAAATGAATTTTTAAGCTTCTAAATATCACAAATAAAAATATTTAACCTACTATGGGAACACAATCATTAAGTTTTGTGGGCTAGAAAATTTGTCCTAAACTCAAGGGAAAAGTTCAACAAGAAAATATGGTCGTAAAGGTCGGATTTAGGGGCTCCTCGTGCTGTAATCCCCCTATCCAAAAAATTGAAAGAAAAAATGTTGTTGTATCATAAAAATTTGTTTGATCCTCTCTAGCTCTGCTAATGATTGTGTCGAAAAATTTATTGTACTCTCAACATACATGACACGTATGATCTTGTCAAGGTCTTCTAGAAGATCTTGATATCAAAGATCATTTTCCTGACGTCAAAAAAAAAAAAAAAAAGCCAACGTGGTGGAGCAGAAGATGAGAGTACCGTTAGCCCCAAGCCTTGGCCAACCTTCCTCGAATCAACACCGAAATTTCAGAAGTGATGGCAGGCATGAACAGTGGTATGAAAACTATGAATTACGAGCTTCCCCTTTGATGCAAATTTGTATGATAGTATCGATTTTGAGATTAGGGTCAATATGATAATCGAGATGGGAGAAACTTTTGTTCGTACTTTGCACATGGTATTGTTTTCCATATACAAAGAGTTTTGCTACTTTACAATAGGGGTTGACATAAGGGGTGACGGCAATGGTAAAGTAGCAAAACTCATACATAAAATAAGAATGAAAAGAAAGAATTAACTGTGCCAAGCAGATCTATGGTAACTCAATTTTTGCGAGACAATACCTCATGCCCTCACCTAATCTAATTTATAAATAGTTTTCATATTACTTGAATGAATAGACCGCTCATCCAACAAGAATTGAGATTCAGATCCACTTTAATCACTCATCTAGACAGACTTGTCTATACGGACAAAACTCCGAATAAAGTAAAAACAACGATCAAATGTTAAAAATCAAAATAAACTGACAAAACTTGCACAAAAGCCCTT
>CAIGRP010040144.1:0-12843 GCA_903798385.1 Fraxinus cuspidata
ACGTGGGACAATTTTAAAAGTGTTAGTGTGCTAGTTTTTTATGTTGTAACCGCCACACCTGTTTTTTTATGCTGATAAACATTGCTTTCTTTGTCCCTTTTTTTTACTTCTTCTACTGCTGGAAGAAGATTATTTGATGTGAATCATCTCTTTTTTAAGTTTTTATATGTACATATGTTAAAGAATTGCATCTTCAAGACTATCTTGAATTTTTTGGGAGGAAATAAAGGCGTTTAATTGTTCTTTTTCACAAAGGGAATGCCTGAAAAAATGCAATTGAGAATTTTATTTTATTTTTTGACAAAATCAATTTTCCTTTTTCTTCTTTCTTGAACTTTGAAACTTCTTTTTTATCTTTCCTTTGCTTCCTTTTTTTTTCGTTTTTTGGAGGGGGGGAGACAAGCGCATCTCTTGATGGGTTTGATATTGTTATGGGGTTCACAGAGAGAGTGCAATGACTTCTATTTTACATAATGTTTCCTATTGAACCTAGTATGTGGGTATCTTCAGCCATTAGGTTAGGTTTCCATTAATACAACCCATTAGTTTAGGCTTTACATCCATTTTCCTTTATTCACAATTTATTCACTCTTTAGATAACCCATTTGTAAACAGATCCAATAGGGTATTCTTCAATATACCAATTACTATTGTTCCATTTGAAAGCAATTGGATAATGACATTATGTTTATGACGCATATGTCGAG
The DNA here is from genome assembly GCA_903798385.1 of Fraxinus cuspidata. Lineage (NCBI taxonomy): Eukaryota > Viridiplantae > Streptophyta > Magnoliopsida > Lamiales > Oleaceae > Fraxinus > Fraxinus cuspidata. The sequence continues at coordinate 708 of CAIGRP010040144.1, forward strand.
ACACACCATTATAAACAAGACATTCTGCGTCATTCCATTTGTAGCTAGCTATTTCGATCAAATGATAATATAGGCACAAATAGTCACCAATTAGAAAAAAAAACTTTGAAGCTGTCGTGCTTCCTTCTAACTTTATTGAAAGCTCTAAATTAATATTTCAAATCTCAAGTTGTTTTGGTAGATTTCCATAAAACAACTACACTCTCAATAGTAAAACATATTTACTAGTTTGAATCCATGCATTGGATACCCAATTATCAATATGGTGCACATTTTATGTTTAACAAGGTATTCACGACAATGTAGTTATCATTTCAAACATTCCAAGTTCTAATTTGAAGTAAGCATTGTCACCATCCACCGAATGAATTTTATTCCACATCTAGGTAACATATAAACTAGGAATGTCCACATCTCGTGAAAGTTCATGCACTTTCATATTTAAGAATGTCAATTCATAAATAAAATTGAAAAGCCACTTTTTCAGTCCTTTGTTTGAACCGTGTTCGATCCAACTTTAATTTGGGCCATTTAAATATGACTACTTTCATGAAATAGATTCTAATTGAGATCATAATTTACATCATGTTGGTCAGGTCACAAAATAGGCCTTGTAGAAAAAGAAAGACGTGTGCATAGCACACAGTTATTCCACCCGCCTTCTTAAATGAAGATTTTCTATAGAATCATTTTTCCTTCAATAAAAACTGAATAAATATCTTCCCAAGTACTAATTCCAATAATTCTAGATCTTGATATACGTCACTTTCCATTACCTCAAGATGAAAAAAATAAACAAAGAAATAAAATACAGCCAAAAGCACTTGTGGTCTTGATCGAATGACGCTTACTAGATTCCAAGAGTCACAACGTTCCCAAAATAACTTGGGAAAAATAAAATATCAACTATCATTGAAGCAATGATTGATTCGATTTAACGGGACATGACTAGGAAAGTAACTGATTTAAAGTTAAATAATTCAAGTAGGAAAGGAAAACTATTTTGACCAATACTTATATTTGTATTCTCCAACAGGACAATTGTGTTCAACCATTTAAAGTATATAGCATAATTGTGAATACAATGATATGACGTGGGTTTCAAGTATATTCCTTAAATACTCGAGGGATCGAAAATAGTTGGATTAATGTTAAAAAATGAGTTTGGGATATAGCGAGATGTAATGTTCCTCTAATAAAGCTACTATATATTCTTAATATGTTTATAGAACGGTGAGCTCTAATATTATTCATTGGTCGCACGATTTGCGATATGAATTTTTGTGAGATGGATGTGTTGTCATTTATGGTTCGGGTCAAGCCCATCTTGTACGAGTAGGAGATGATGTCATGGGTCACTCATGTGAGGTGATCTGACCCATAAATTATTAAAGTGGATTAGAGGGGTAGTTTTAATATAATTCAAAGTAATAACATTCCTCAATCCCACTAATTTGTAAGACTTTCCATAACTTAGAGAGAAAAAGGGGCAAGATTAAAGTGAAATTCGTGTGGAAAATCACTAAAAATAGAAAAGTGCTACATATATGACATGAAAATTCACAAAATTAAACATTTAGATGTCAATAATAATCTCCTTCTATTGTGATAGGGATTGGGACCATTGAAAAATAAGAAAATACAGAATTTGGAGTTTTAAAATGTAAGGTGATTCAACTACACAAAGATCTTGGAATTCGTCATTTCAAGAAGCATCTTGATCCCGAATTCATGTTTAATAATGCTGCGAATTTCTTACAAAATATTTTCATTTTGTTGGTTTTATATTTTTCAATTAATTAACAGTGGGATTTTTTCTTGTTTTAACTCTATTGGTATAGAATAATTATTTCTTAACTCTTCCATCTACAAAAGTTTCGCCAACGACCATTTTGTTTTTGTTTGTATATATTTTTCGGGTTAGGTAGGGGTGGGGGTAGGTTTTTTGAAAACGCTAGGGCTTGGGCTATGGTAATATCATACAACTAGAAGAGTAACCAAACAATGGGAAGTTCACCAAACCATCCACAAAATCTCTCTTCTATGTATGGTCCTTAATAGAAGAAAAAACCGACAAGGAGGGTTTCAAGGACGTGTATTTCATACCTATTGTAATTTCCCCATCTTCAAAAATCAACAGAAAAAAATTCAAAATTCTAGAAGGTACAAAAAATTTGCATGGAGAATCACAATATCTTGACGGATTACAAGTGAATGACGTCATAAAAAGAAAGAGACTCGTGATTTAAGGATCTGATTTCACTAGAGTAGTCTGTTTCACAATGATTAGATGGAAATGGATTTGTCAGCTGTGTTGGAGAGTTATTTTTTAGGATATTGATATGAATAGTTCTTAATTTCTTGCTTGTGTACTTGCAGCGTACTTATCTTGATTAACAACACTAAAACGAGTGCTACAAATTAATTACTACTTAGAAAAAATCCATGTCTGTTACAATTTCTTATGTAATGGAAAACAAAGTTTGGGAGACAGAAAAGTTTGTAGATAACAAATGTCATTAGGCACCAAAAAAAAAGGTACAGTTGACAGAGATGAAGAATATTGAGGAATGAAGGTGAAGCTGCTCAGTTGGACAGAAGATCTTCTAAGCTTGATAGAAAGGAATTGGAGAAGAGTACACATCAGCATACCTGGAGGCAGCTGCCCTTGACAGATCAACAAGTTGAGAATTCTCAAGAAGAGAGGTAGCTGGGTATTCTAGAAGAAGGATAGGAGAAAATTTGGTTTCACTGCATTTCTGGTATATTGTATATTTGTGTAGAATAGATTTTGCTTAAGATATTTTTTATTCTTCTCTATAGTATGAATATTCAAACAATGTAATTATTTCAGTAAGAAAATGAGGATGGATACATAGTATTTTTTCTTCTCATTCAAAGTTCTTTCATTGTGTCAACTTAAATAGCTGCAAGTTCAGAAGTTAACATGGTATTAGAGCTGGAAACGGAAGAATCAAGCAATGCCAATCAAAATACTACACCACCAAATACTCCACTCCCAAATGGTAATTTGTGCCCAAATACCAACCAAAATCAATTAACACTCACTGCTCATGATCTAACTCGGCCCACAAGTCCCTTCTACATTAGTAGCAGTGATGGCTTGGGTGCAATGCTCGTTACACAAACTATTCATAGGCTAGATCTATGAAAAGGGCTCTGCGCATTGAGAACAAATTGGGGTTCATTGATGGCACTATCTGTGAGCCATCAGACCCCCAATGTCCCTCTAATGGAACACTGGTTACATTGCAACGATATAGTGATAACTTGGATGCAGAATACAATGGCAGTGGATATCAAATGCATCACAGTTTATGCAGAAACTACTCATCAACTTTGATTGGAGTTGGAGCAACGTTTTGCTCAACAAAATGACCAAGGATCTTTGAGGTAAAGCAAGGCATTACAACCTTGATACAAAATCAAGATTCTGTATGTATATATTTTTCTAAACTCAAAACTTTACTTTAATTATGAATCCATTCCTAACTGCATTTGTGGAGGCTTGAAACTTGTGGTTCAAAGTTAGCAAAGAGATTGGGTAATGAAGTTTGTCGCAATGACTCCTACAAAGGGATAAAGGCTCGAATCCTATTGATCAAGCCCTTTCCCAGCCTGAATGAAGTATACTCAATCATGCAACAAGAGAAGAAAAGGAGAGAAATCTCTACTAATGGTTCGAGCAATGACTCTATGGCCTTGTTAAACAAGGGCTATCTAAAAACAGTCTGGTGGATCACAGAAGAAGGATGGGTACTATTGTACCTACTGCAAGATTTCAGGGTGTTCTTTGGAGAGATGCTTCAAGGCCAACCCAAATAGACATGTATGCTTTTACTATCAGATGCATGGCCACACGGCCAAGAGTTGCTTCAAGCTGATTGGATATCCAGCAGACCACAAGTCATATGAGAAAGCCAGACCCAAGGTGAATCATGTGTTTCCGGCTCTAACTTCTGATCATGATAATGTAAAGGACAAACGCAGATGCCATTAACTCAGGAGCAGTATTCACTGTTTTTGGCACTCTTAAAACCTTCCTCTAGCACTCAAAATTTCATTCCTTCAGCTAACAATGTTCAAAGCATGCTTGCATCTTCTTCTGCTGATCATAAAATCTCTGGTATATGTTTCTTGACTGCTTTCACTTCTACCTTCTAGAATTTATGATATTCCAAGGATTTTAGATACAGGAGCAACTGATCTTATGATGTGCTCTAATTCTTTATTTCACTCTATTCAAGCTTTGTCTCATCCTCAATAGCTCTACTAAATGGGGAAGCAGTACCTATTACTCACATAGGATCAACCAAAGTCACAAAATCACTCACAGACTTCCTCATTTTTCTTTCAACTTGATTTCAGCCAAAAAATTGGCTCAAGAAAATTATTTTCTTATTTTTCTTCTTTGATTGTTGTTACATTGAGGACCTTTTGAGGTGGACGATGATTGGAATCAGTAAGGTGAAGCAAGGACTCTACCATATACTGCAAGAGGAGGTCTCCCATTTAGCCCTATCAAACACCTTACACAACTACAACCTAAAAATAGCATTCCTGATTCTGTCAACAATACAAGAATTTTATTCCTTTGGCACTATAGGCTGGGTCATTCTTCTTATCCTGAATTTCATCTAAATACCAATGTTTACATTCCCAAATCACCTAATGATCAACCTTGTCTCATTTGTCCATTGGCAAAGCAACACAGGTAGCTTTTTACTTATGCCAATGAAAATACGCTTTGGATATCCTAGGAGATTCAGGTACTATCGGCTTAACCCTGCTAGAATTTCTCTAGAACAGAATGTAAAATTAAGGAAGAGGGAGATCTTCTCCCCGAACCTGCTATAAACAGAAGATTGAATGAGAGGTTGTTATACCTTACCATGACAAGGCCTGACATAGCGTACTCAATCTAAATATTAAGTCAATTTCTGGATAATCCTAGACTACCACACTGTGGTATGTAAAGAGATCACCAAGTCAAGGATTGTTCTATCCTGTGGACTCTTAAATTCAGCTCATATGCTACAGTGATTCGGATTGGGGTGAATCTCTAAACACTAGGAGATCTGTGACAAGATATTCTGTGTTTATGGGGAGTTCTTTAGTGTCTTGGAAGTCAAAGAAGCAAGGAGTTGTCTCTAGATCATCTGTCGAAGCAAAGTACAGGGCAATGGCCAATGTATGTTGTGAATTAACTTCACTTCCACGAAGTGCAATATTGTAATGTGATAACAAATCAGCTAAACATATTGCTACAAATCCTGTCTTTCACGAAAGAACAAAACATATAGAGATAGATTGCCACTTGATTCTGGATAAAATTCAAGAGGAAAGCATTTCAACTAGAAAATCTCAAGTGGCAGACATTCTTACCAACTACAAATAACTTATTTTCTCTATTCCAACTATTCAGCTTGTATCAGAAAAAGACCCACTCAAACCAAAAATTGATGACAATGAACGAATTTGTGAACAACCACCAAAATAAGCAATATAAATTTCAACTGATCTTCCCTTGCTCAACTAAGTGCTGATTCAGGATTAAAGTTTTGAAACAACGGGCGTAGAACAAAAGAATCATAATTAGTTACGAGTAATAGAGTTCTAATGTCTGTTCCTAATGAAGTTGAATTTGGACAACAATACTTGATTGGTTCATTGGAAATAGATGCTTCTTAATCTACAATCGTACCAATAATCCCCACATGAACAAGATCCATCTTTAAAATGGTGAAACCTGCTAGAATCCCTTATAGTAATTCTCTGCTAAAAAATTTTGCAATCACCTTTATAGCAGCACGATAATCTGTACACGCTCTTGAACTTATCATCACCAGGATACGTGATCCTTTTGGTGTACTAATTAGTGCAAATTTAATGACTAACCTCTCGTTCTGATATTTAAGCTATTCTGCTTTGATATCATCATCTACATTTTGAAGGGCACAAGTGATGTCAGGCTTATAGCCTTCCACTTCCATCCGTTTACACAAGTAGTTGATCTTTCTTCGTATCGCCTCAGTTATTAGATGAGTCCTGTCATTGATAGTAAAACGCGTGAACTTTATGTTCAATTTCAACCCAACTATACGCAGGAACTTTTCGAACTCCGCGTTCTCTCATCGCCTTCTTAACCATGGCCACATTTTCCCACTCACCTGCTTCTGCATAGATATTAGCCATAGTAACATAGGGTGTATATTTCGAAGCCCATCCAGGTCAGAAATTTGTTTAGATGCTTTCTTAGCAATCTTTTGATTCTTATAGATCCTACTTGAGTTTAAAATTGATGACCACATGATCTCATTTGGCTCAAATGGCATTTGATCCATGTCTCTGCTTTTTTTTTAATCGTCCCCTTCTCCAATAATGTTCTCTTCTTGGACAAGTCTATATGTTTGAGTCATGGATTTGAAGCACTATATTGCTTCATCAACAAGTCCACAACTGCTGCAGACAGTTAAGACAGGGAGGAAACTCATTGGATTAAGACCTGATTCGGTCATCTCCTTAAAGGATCTAAGGGTAGCTTCACCATCTCCGTTCTGAGCATATGCCGAGATTGTTGCATTCTAAGAGACTATGTTTCTTATAAGGAATCTCTTGGAAAACCGTAATGGCATCCTTTATATACCCGCATATTGCATACATGTCCAAATTTGCACCTCTGGAAAACACATTTGATATAAATCCAGATCTGGTAATGGATGAGTAAAATTGTTTCCCAATGAAAGTGAAGCCAAATTTGCTGATGCTTTTAAGGTACTTGTAAAAGATGCTTAATATCCACTGACATCATTCGTACGCATCTCATTGAATAATTTGAGTGCTTCCTTGTTGAGTTCTAGATGTACATATGACGATATCATGGATGTCCATGGAAAAGAGCTTTTACCATCAAGACTTGCAAATAGAATATTGGCTTTGCTAAATCTGCCACACTTGGCATACATGTCAAGAAGTACATTCCTACTTGAATTTTTAAATTAGTTGTTGTCACAAGTACTTGTGTGTAGATTTGCCTTCCCATTTCCAAATCTCGTGTATTTGCGGCAACGCTTAACATCGTTGCAAAAGGGAAGCTTCTTCTACTGAACCCTGTTAACTGTAACTCTGTGAAGAGATCGAGAGATTCTTTTAGTTTCCCATTCCATGCACGACTTGTGATGACAATATTATAAGAATTACCATCCAACTCTGGCATCTCATCAAAGAGTTTTCTAAATTTTCCCAAACATTCATGCTTGGAGTAAAAATCAAGCAATGCATTGCCAACAAATACATTCCAAACATAGTTGGTCTTGATCACAAGTCCATGGACTTGTCGGCAAAACCATCTAATTCAACACTCGCAAATACCAATGCTGCAAAAGTTAAATCCATTGGCTTTAAATCACAATATTGCATTTCAAAGAAGAGTTTTATTGCTTGTCCATTGAACCCTTCTTTCGAATACCATGTTATCCTTGTGTTGAAAGAAATAGAATCTCTTGTTGGCATGTCCTTGAAGAGCCGAAATGCTAAATCAAGAGTTTGAGATTTGTAGTAAGAATCCACCAGGCTATCACAGAATTCAAGAGTTGAGTCAAATCATAATTTAGTATTATGGACGTGAACTTGATGTATGTCTTCTCTGGACACGGTGTCATCACAACATGATAAAAGAGTGACAAAGGTGACATGATCTGGTTTAATCCCTAACCTACACATCTCGTCATAGAGATTAAAAGCTTCTTTAGGGTGATTATTCTGTGAGTATTGACCAATCATTATTGTCCATGACACCACTGTTTGATAAACCATCTACTCAAATAAATCCCTCGTACAAGAAAGACTGCCTGACTTAACATAACCTGTAATCATCATGTTCACCAAACATGTATTTTTTCGGGGCATTTAGTCAAACAGTTAGCGTGCCTAAAAACACAGTGTACTTCTACATTTTTGGCTGGAAGTTGGAGTGACATGTGTCTGGATCAAAACCTACTTAAATTATGCGTGCATCCACCAAATTCTCCATTTTATACTTACTGCATTTTTATAAGCTCAGTTTACTTTGTATGCTTATGGAAAAATCTAACTAAATAACAGCAAACATACAAAGAATAGCTTCTACAATAACATACAAAGAATAGCTTCTACAAAATATTCTACAATAGAATCGGTTCAGAAACATCATTTTTTTATTCCACGGGTTAACAGTCTTTGAGTTGTTCATTGTGCTGAAGTTATCTGTAGAGCTGGTGTACTAAGAGCATCAAGAGGGTGAAAAGCTCAACATATATAGACAAGATGGTCAAACTTTATCTAATCTTGACACTTGAAATTTGCATCCTATTGTGATTTTTCAAGAGCCGTAAATTTTCTTAAAAACATGAAATACATCTTTCTTATTTCTCATAAAATTCACCTAACACATTCTTATAAAATCTTCATGAAAAGCACAAAATATAGATTTTTACTTAATGAAAGTGTTTTCATAGGTCCATAAATATCCATATGCACAATTCCGTTTGTTGGAAATGATTTTCTATGCATTTTTCCAAAGTTACAATTTTCTATGCATTTTTCCAAAGTTTTTGTATTACTCTCCATGCTCTTGAATTTGAGGCAAATCTCATACCATGCCATGTGAATGTAGGTAGATTGACAATTTATAGTTAAAGTGACCGTATCTTTTGTGCCACAAATTTGACTCATCAAAATTAACTTCTAAAACATTTGCAATAACAGTTTGCCAATAAAAATTGAAACTTTTATTCTTTAGAAGTACACATACTATTTCAACATCATGTCAATCAAATATTTTACACAAATGATCTTTAAATTGTAGTGAATAACTATTTCGACCCATTTGAACTTAAACCAGGTACTAGTAAAACTTCATCAATGTACCTTGTTCATTTCTTTGTTTGGACAACAATGGTTCCCATTCCTTTGCTGAAACAGCTTCTCCATTTCTCATTCTGATAGTTGTTTTACAATTAGAATTAACCTTGCAAAAGATTTCCTCCTTACTTGTCATGTGATTTGTACAAGCATTGTCAATAAACCAAGAATATTTCTCCACCACACCAGAAACGTGGAATGCAAGAAACAAATGATCCTCTTCTGATTTTGAAACCTTTGCTAGTATTATTGAGTGGTTTGATTCTATAATTTAGCTTTACAAAACTTCTCCACGTGGCCAAACATTTTGCACCATCTGCACCGCTTGGTTTTCCAACAATTCTTTCCCAAATGGTGTGTTTTGTTATAAACACCACAAGGAGGATATGTGTTTATACTTTCTTTGCTAGTTCCTTTTTGTTTGCTACTACTGCGTTATCTTCTCTTTTTTCCATCATACTGCTTCTTTTCACCACTTTCTCTTGAGTATTATTGTTTATGTTTTGCAGTGCAAACTCCTTCAACTGAATTTTCTGACCTTAGTGTTTATCTCTTCACATATGCCAATAAAGCACCTGTAAGTTTTGTTAATGAGAGACTTGACAAGTCTTTTGTGTGCCTTTAAGATCAACGGTGACTTTGATACCAAATGTTAGTATTGGGTTTTGATACCCAATAAATCCCAGGCAATGATGTTAAACCGTTTTAGTTGGAATATTTTATATGTCTCGACCGATGACTGAAAGTTGTATATCGACACTACAATCGAACAAACCAATCCTACAACATTTTTGGGCCATTTAAGTAACTTAATTTAATTAGTGTTACTCATGGCCCAACCCATTACCTTGGATGGCTTTTTTGGTTGGTAGCCCACTTATTGGGCCTCTATTATCCCCTTAACCTAAAAGCCCACAATTGCTATTATATATACTACCCATTAATGTTGTTTTCACGTGTGCATGGAATTGATATTAATTAGCCTTTGGTTTTAGGCAAAAAACGGTGCCTCTGTCTTGAATCTTGGCTTCGTGCTTCTCTGCCTTTTGTGCTTTCTTTCTCCTTCCTCATTTAGCCAGTGTAGCTGATCTTTGAGGCTATATTAAACCCCACACCCAGCCCTTTGTGGGTTTCCATTGAAAGCAACCAGATTGGGAGTTTTGGTTCTTGGTTTTTTAGTTGTTGTTTGTAGTGTCGATTGGAAAAAACAGAGCCCGATTATTGGTTTGATTGGAGCACAATTCCCAACATTTGGTATCAAAGCATGTTGGTGGTGGATTTCCTGCCAAAAACCAACCTATAATCAACCAGAAAACGCAGCAAAAATCGGCATAAAGAATCTGTCCAAAAACTATACAAAAATCGGAACCGCAAACCCATTTTCCGGTCAAACCATTGACCGGTTGGTGAAACGAAGACCATTGGAGTGACATGCAGGTGGAGGCGCTTCTTGGTGGCAGGCGCGTAAGGTCAACGGCGGTGCGTGGTGGGGGCGCGTGCAAGAGCGTGGACTGGTTTTTCGACGACGGCTTCTTCAAGCAGTTTGCTTATTATGATTTCCTAAACGTACTGATATTATTGCTTTCGTGTTTCAATTACGCAAGAAAAGTTGGACGATTTTTCCCTCGGTGGGTTTGACGGTCGCAACTGTAATATATTTACTGAATTACTTTATGCTAAAATTGTGGTCCTAAAGTAGTAAATTCGTATCTTTCGTAATTTACGACTCAGATAGGTCTACTCTGGTAAATTGGCTTATCCTATTTAAATTTCAACATTAGCGCGTAATTTTGTGGGGTGACATTAGGATTGAGGTTACCGTGAAGGGGTAACCATTGCTTGTTCTAGAATTTTAAGAATTAATTGCTCTATTTGAAGTTGGTTTTAACTGCAAGTGGATATTTGTTTCTATGTTAATTGCATGAGAATTTGAGTTTTTTGTTGACATATCTTCATATTGAATTGACTATTCTGTTAGAACATCTAGACTTGACTTGTTCGAACATTCCTTTGATCTAAGATCGTGAATCTTACGAAACTCTGGAAATCTAGAACGACGTATATTGTTGCCTTAGGATTACTTATGTGATCTATTTGTGCATTTTTTGTTATTCTATTTTTCAAGATGTCTTCACATTTTGAAATTGAAATATTTTATAGGAAAGAGGATTTTTCAATTTGGCAACAAAAAAATGAAGGGGATTTTGGTTCAATAAAAAGTTTCAAAGGCCAAAGATAGCAAATTTTCTGCAAATTTAACAAAAACATAAAAAGAATAGATGAGCTTGCATACACTTCAATTATTTTACACCTATCGACATCGTTTTGAGAAAAATTGAAAAACTTGATTCCACTAAAGAACTTTGGCAAAAGTTGGAGGACTTATATTTGCTTAAGTCTACTCCTAATAAGTTGTACTTGCTTGAAAGATTTTTCAGCTTTAAAATGGACCATTCAAAGGATCTTGATGACAATTTGGATGTTTTTAACAAGTTGGTTCAAGATATAGTTAATTGTGATGAGAAAGTGTCTGCTACGTATAAGGTCATTGTTGTGCTGAATTATATGCATGATTCATATAGAGATGTTAAGAATGAAATTAAATATAGTAGGGACACCCTAACACCTGAGATTGTCATAGATTCCCTTAAGAGTAAGGAGATGGAGATTAAGGCTGAAAAAGAAGATAAGAAAAGTGGTGAGTTGCATATGATGAGAAGTAGAATGAAGTTTAAGCAGATGAGTTTGGGTAGAGCGCAAGAGAATGGTGATTCGAGTAGTGACTCGAGTGGTGAGGGTGGCAAGAACAAGAGAGGAATGGGACAAGTCTAATGTTAGACGGTGTTACAGTTGTGGTAAGACTTGACNAGATGAGTTTGGGTAGAGCGCAAGAGAATGGTGATTCGAGTAGTGACTCGAGTGGTGAGGGTGGCAAGAACAAGAGAGGAATGGGACAAGTCTAATGTTAGACGGTGTTACAGTTGTGGTAAGACTTGACACTTTATTAGGGATTGTCCTAAGAAGAAAAAGGATAAGCAGAATGGTAAGTTGAGAGGCGAGACAAATTTGGGATTAAGGTCGAGTGATTACCTTAGTGAGGTTTATTGAGTGTAAACCTAGTTACTGCATTTGCATCAGTATGTAATCCTTTTCTACATGTGTGTGATTGCTCAATTTCGTTACATGGTTATATGTTGCATTTCAATGTGTTTGA
>CAIGRP010040147.1:0-10757 GCA_903798385.1 Fraxinus cuspidata
TTATTTTCTACGTAATTCTGTTTCGCCCCCCCTGAAAGATAATCCTGGGTCCGCCCTTGTTTTGAATATTATCTTTATTGTCTAATTTGAAATTATTTTCTACGTAATTCTGTTTCGCCCCCCTTGAAATATAATCCTGGGTCCACCCTGATTTGACATCGTGTTCAAAATGATGGTTCATGGCAAGTATAAAATAAGACATATAATTTTGATAAAGTCGTATTATTTCTATTTAAATTTATCTTGACTTTGTGATAGAGAAAATAATACATTTTACACGTATTAGACACAAGCACACTTGCATTGTGGGTGGGTCATTAGCTTCAATTATTTGCCCGAATTTTTCGAAGTGGCATGTGTAAGATTGGATTATATAATCAATACTTTGTTACATTGAAAATTCAGGCGAAATAATTTACGAAAATATGTTCGCAGTATGGAATCCTTCAGAGGCGATCTTTACCTCAAATATTTTTTTCAACGTACAATTTAATCTAAGCTTAGTAGTTCAACTATAGATTGTTTGTTGAAATTTATACACGATGCAATTCCAATAAATTGCTAATAGAATAATGAACTCGTAGAATTTTGAAACTGACATATTTGTCAAAATAGATATTAGATAATGTCACAAAATAATGGAAAAATCTATGTTAATAGGGGCCGTGCTAATTGTCCACGAACTTGGCCCAGGACAAATAGATTAATCCTATTGGTAGTTTGCTTTCTATCCCCTCTGGTCTTCAATCGGAGTGAAAAGAGAAAGAATGACAGCCATCAAAATCAGGAGTTTAGATTTGCTGTCCCAATTCAACTTGTAAAAAAACAAGAAACAACTCCATCCCACCAAAAATTTGATGGGCGACGTTTTAAAATTTGATTAAGGAGACAAACAAGAGAACAACCGAACATGAAAATGAAAATGAAAATGAGAACAATAGATCTGAACTCTAAAATATGAGAGCATCTTCAATAATGGTATAAAATAAAGATTTAGAACTTCAAAGTGAGCGCAAATTGTATTTTTCGACAGAAAATGTAAAAAAAATGATCTTGAGGCAAAAAGTGGATTTAAATCTTTCAAATGAATCATAATTTAAATTTAGATTCACCGGGATGTAAATGAGGATGCAAAAGTGATTATAGAGATATCAGTTTATACCCAATTTTATTTTATCATTGGAGATGCTCTAACATCCGTAGACAACCTTAAATGTCCATGTAAAGGTGGGATTCCAAAGGCGTAAAAGTTTTAAATCATTGTCCGTCGATCAATTCTTGTTTATTTTACCATCCAATTGTGTATCAAATATGCACTTGCAAGCTCACTTATCAATGAACCAGCCTGTAAGAAAACTTGATTGTCGAATAAAAGAACGGACACATTTATGTAAGTCTCATAAATTATAACTCTTTTTGAGTTCCAGACAAATTAACCAAAGTCTATTTGTGGGTACTTCAGACATCCATTTCCTTTCCACGGTTCCACCCAAGTAAAAATTATTTGCAGAAAAAAGGTGAAAAAAGTAAAATCATAGAGGAGCAATGCTGGGGAAGGGTGACTAGGATTCCATGCGAAGCAATGAAAGGACAACTAATTTAAGAATTTTATAAAGTTAATTAACACGTCCTCACATTTTATTTTTTGACATTTTCATTTTTCATTGGTGCAAAAAAGTCATTTTCATGTATTTACTCAATTAAAAATTATGAAATAATAAATATATTATTCTCTTTAAATAAATAAAAAGAAAAGGCAAAAATTAATTGCAACCATAGTTCCATTTTTTTTTAGAAAAAAAGCGCAAATAAGTTTCAAATAAATTAGTAAAAAAGTAATTAGTACATAATGTCCCTATCTTTCACTGTTATTGCGAAAAACGTTCATACTTTTTTTTTTTTGACATTTTCACCATTAATTACACTTTTAATTGTGCAAACCATCATTTCCATCCAATTTTTCAATAAAGAACTATGAAATAATGAATATACCCTCATATTTAAATAAAATATATATTTTTTAATTTCTAATTCTTTAATAATTTATTTGGGACTTGTTAGCGTTTTATATCTTTTTAAATTCTATTTTCTACATTTTTGCATGTTTGATTGCCCAAATTTTTCATGGAATTGGTTTTCCATCTTTCACCCACATGGTCACATTTTCTTGGTTTTTGAGGAAAAGCTTTTCTAGGCAACTTTTTTTTTTTTGGCAATAAAAATAAATTATATTCCTTTAATGGACAATTTCCATGGAAAACAAAGCCAAACGAACACCAAAAGATCCAAAATTTCAATATTTTTCAGGTGAAAAATTGTATCAATCAAACACAATTAATTGACAATTACCAATAAAACAAGTTCTAGGCAATTCAATTCCCTGAAATTCATTTTCTTTCCACCCAAATTTCATTCTTGCAATCAAACGAACCCTTAATGTAATGCATAACAAATTATTTGAAAAAATTCATGCAGCAAAACTTAAGGGCACCGTATTAACTCCATGGATCGTCCCATCCTTTGGGTCCATCTTTTTTTACAAATTCGATTATTGCCTGGACAGCTTCCTCAGCTCTGTTAGATAGAGAATGATTTCCATATTCAATTTCAACTTTTTCTGCACCACCCATTGCTCTGCACAATCTGGATGAAAACATTAGTAAAATCTTGGCAAAAAACAAAATTTAAACTTTGAACATATGGAAACAAGTTATACAAAAAGTTATTCTTGCCTATCGACCAATGCTTTCTTGTCCACGTAATCTGGTACATATTCATCAGTCATCGAGAACATCACCTGCAGGGGGAGAGCATTCTCTCAAAATAAACGAGATATTGTGATTGTAAAGACATACTATGAGGTCCTTTTTATACATCATAAATTCGGTTTGGTGCGAAAATTGGCCCCAAATCATCCAAAGTAGACCCTTTATACCCCTAGCAGTAACCAATATCATCACCAATAGAAAACCGAAGTTCGTTATACAAATCCGACAAAGCTCTTGCACGAACTTGAAATTCAGCCGATAAATTGAAGCCTATCTCAGAATAAGAAAATCAACATCAATATTGTTGGTTCATCACCATGCAGTTCACTGCATATCAGTTAACTACTTAGGCTATGTTTGATAGCCCATTTTTTCCATGGAAAATGGAAATTGTATGGAATTGGTTGTTTGATGGTTTTTATTTGCCACGGAAAATGAATTCCACCCACCCCCCACGCGTGCACCAATTGAAGGGAAAATGGTTTCCTGGTTTTTTTTGGGCAATTGACACAAATTTTATCACAAATTATAAAATAAAAAAAAATCTCTTTCATGGACAATTTCCATAAAAAAAACAAAGCCAAACGAACACCAAAAGTCCAAAATTTAAATATTTTCCACGAGGAATATTATACTAATTAAACACAATTAATGACAATTCCCATAAAAACAATTCTAGGCAATTCAATTCCTTGGAATTCATTTTCTTTCCACCCAAATTCCACTCTTACAATCAAACGGACCCTTAGTCAAAAAATGGCACCATGATTTCAAATGAATAATCATAACTGTCAGTCCATAAATACTGCTCCGAGTGTATGTGCTGTATCGGTATGACTATATGCCCATATATATATATATATATCTTCCAATTGTACAAACAATAGAAATATTATGCAGCTTAAATATACCTTGGAACGTGGGGTGGTGCTTTCAAATGCAACTAGAAAGCAGTATCAATCTTGAAAGCATGTTTGGCTAACCTCTAAAATAGGCTGCTTGCTTCTAAGAAGCTTTTTGTTTTCAAAAACGTTCAGATACGTTACTCTTTCCTTACTTCTCAACTTAAAAAAATTACACATTTCGAAAGTAACTCAGTGAATTATAAGTAAATAAATAAAGAACTATTTATCTTCAAATTTATTATTTTACTTATTAGTGAACTTCTTAAGCTTAGCCAAACATACTCTAGTTTATCTAAACAATGAAACCTACCAGGCAAGGTGTATTGGACATGTGTCCAAGTCTCTGTTTCAACTGGTCTTCACTAAAGTCAGAACTGAACATGTCGTCATCACCATTGTATGCACAAAGAGAATGATATCTGTACAAAAAGTAGTACCAACAATTAAACAGATTGAATGAATATCAAATTATACAAAGAATGCCATGACTGAATTGCGTTTGAAGTCACATTTCTACAACTCTCACCTATAGGCCGTTATTGGGAATTCTGAATTGGCTTCCCGAGGCATCAATTCTGATCCTCGACCTTCACCAATCATCTTTGAAGCTAAATCAATCATGGAAGCAGTTTCCGGGAGAGTGGCTTTGAATTCCCGGTCACTCACTGGAGCCTGAATAGTCAATCAAAGCATAATAGATAATGAAATTGAAAGCAAGACATCAAAGTAATATAGGCATGCAATTATAAGACCATTAAAATAATGACCAAGATCCACCTCCACGCACCCCCAATTCCCATTGAAAATCATGTTGTTGTAAAGAGGGCATCAAATTTCAAAAGCAATGAAATTAATCAAAACTATAAGCAAGTTGACAAGTTGCTAAGATCCAATAAAGTTTAAGATCCTGATATATCCACCCTATGAAGAATCTCGTTCTTTGCTTATCCCTTTAATGAATAGTAAGGTACTTTTATGGTCAATAAACTTTTTATTAGGTTTCATTTTGACAATTACACTTTATTATCCCAAGTTACCATTCAATTTAAAATGGTTTCAGATGTGAGATTTACTGTAAAATGCTGGCAGCTAAGTAGCACGGAATCTTCAGACATGATTTCATAAGCACTTTCACGAATTTATCTATTGCTAAGTCACAAGTAGGCAAAAATGTGACCCCATTTTTAAGCAGACTTAGAAAATGAGAAGGAAAAAATTGAAGTATATGGCCACTGGTCAAATTTGGACCCACTTATAAGGTACAAAACAGAATTTTTACCCTAAACTCAACATAGATGCAAACTTTGATGTGCATGCACATACGTGGACATTCATACTTTATTCACCATAGCATGATTCCAACCAAACACTTCATTGCTAAACAGAATAATAGCTCAGATACAACATGAAAGTATTATCTTAATTTTTTACCACCATGCTGCAGGGGCGGATCCAGCACCCGGCGATCCGGCGTGGCCGCCCGTGCTAGATCCGTCAGGAAAAAAATAAATAAGATTTATGAAAAATAATTATATATATATGTGTGTGTTATTGTACAACTTTTGTTGAAATGTTGTGTAGATCATGTGGGAGAGAGGACGCCTTTCCAGGTGAGATACTTGGGTTCGATTCCCTTCAACAACATTCTCTCTTTTAATTTTTAAACACGGTAAATAATGACTAAATTAATTAATAATTGTACCAATATTCAACAAAAAGAAGGGTAGCTCATATGGTAAAGGGGTCATTTTGTGCACTAGACATATGGGGTTCAATTCTTTGCTTTTCTACTTTTTTGTTTAAATTTTCGTTACAATAAATAATAACTAAACAATTATATATTATTAGTTTTCGTTTTCGAAATAATTTCTTTAAAAAATTTATCGACTCAAATTATGACTCTATCATATAGATATTTTTATTGTTAGGGGCCATTTTGTAAAGGGGTCAATTTGTGTACTAGAGGTATGGGGTTCAATTCTTTGTTTATCTACTTTTTGTTTAATTTTTCATTACAATAAATAATAACTAAACAATTATATATTATTAGTTTTCATTTTCGAAATAATTTCTTTAAAAAATTTATCGACTCAAATTATTACTCTATGATATATATTTTTATTGTTAGGTTTTATTAATTTATTTTATATAATTCAAATTTGGACAATCTAAGTTTTGTTCTTTATTCTTTTAAAAGTTCGAAAAATACTNTAAAAAATTTATCGACTCAAATTATTACTCTATGATATATATTTTTATTGTTAGGTTTTATTAATTTATTTTATATAATTCAAATTTGGACAATCTAAGTTTTGTTCTTTATTCTTTTAAAAGTTCGAAAAATACTTTTTCTTTTGAGGTGAAAAATAGTTTTAGTTTTAAAAATCATTATTTTCAAAATTTTGCATGACCTTCGCTTAAACTCGAAGCTTGTCTTTACCATTTAATTATGCTTTATGTATAAACTGTTTCGTTTGAATTTGTAAAAAAATTAAAACTTGATAGTACATGTATGATTGAAAAATGTATATTGTATTGGATTATATTTTCAAACGTATGACTTTTTCACGTTTTAGTGCATTTATATATTGATTGAATTTTTTTTTAACATTATTTAATTAAATATTAATAAACAATCTTATTATTGCGGCCATCAACCGCCCTAGCTGAATTAATATCTTGGATCCGCCCTTGACCATGCGTCAAGTTTGAGAGCCATAGGCCCATATTGACTTGTACAAAATATGTTATAATTTCTTAGAGCAAGTATCAAAATTTGGTTTTAGCAATTTCAGAATCGAATAATTCTGCCCTTACCTTTCTTAGTTTTCAGCAAATAGTTACCACTTCCCCTTTGTTTCTCAAAATTTAAGCTTAGTTAAATGCACAAGAATACTAAGACTGAATCACCGAAAACTCTAATAGATGAACATCTTAAAAAACTAATTACATGAAAAAGTAACCTGCAAAATGGCAGCACGCACTGCTCTCGAACATGCTGCATTGGTACGCATGTAATATACGATATCCTACACACAGGACGAAATGAGTTTTGGCTATATTATGTCCTTATAAAGTGCAGGCTGTGAATGTCATGTGTCATCTGATTTTCTATAGCTCAAATGTAGGTCGTGAATATCATAAATTGTAGTACTAATTACCTGGCAGCCAGTACTGTGTCCAAGTAGTACCACGCCTTCAGAATCTTCCTTGTTTATCAAGTAACTTATCAATTGATCAAGCTCCAAGGCATCCTTCAATAGACAATGCAATAACATAAAACAATTTAGCAAACAATGTACAACAACAATAGAGTATTCAAATGTCCCATTTCATGATATTATAAAAGGCCAACATTTTAATCGCACTATATCAAGAAGAATATTTCAAGCTTCAAACTAATTTCAGACCATGAGGTTGAAACTAACTTTTAATCATTAGCAAATACTAGACTATAGAAAGCTTGCAAAAATAACATAATTACTTCTTCTTTTGTACTAGTATATTTTAATTGAATAACTGGTAGGAGTCCAAGAACAGTTATAGTAAACAATAGGTGGTTTCTGATTTCTTATTTTGTATAGGCGGGGTAGACCTTTTTGTAGATTATAAGTTGTGAGTCTTGCGAAACGTGTGGATAAAAAGTCAATATAAGCTGCGAGTCCTAAGGGATGTGTGGATGAAAATGATGTTTGACCAATTTATAATCTTAAAAAGGCTTTGCCAAACATACTCTTTATATTTATATTATTTTCCATGGTGGAGTACTAAACAAAATTTGACAGCAAAATTAGCTGCTTAGTTTGCAGTGATATGAACGAACAACATCCAAAGTAATTTTACATCTAAAGTAATTTTATGCACTAGCATGCAGAATTCAAACTGAGATGTGTATCAAGACACTTTGATGCGAAGGTATTTTACACGAGTCCATATAATTTGTTGCAAAAAAATTAAGTAAAATTTTAGGAAGTTAATATTAAAATCAAGGTGTCCTCCATGAAAATACGCATACGGAACAATAGTTCAAAAGTAAGAAAGTGAAATACCTTGCAAAAAGCCTAAAAAGGAATATTAAAATTTACTCTATCAGACATCATAAAAACTGGAATTGGAAAGAATAAATACTTGTTTCAAGCTTGAGATGCCATATCCACTGTAAGAAGATGAAAACAGAAATTGAACTAGTGACCAGCATTCTTTCTCCAAAGCAATTGCCAAAGGCTCCAAATATCTGGAAAATTTAGGATGAAAATCATAACCCTATTTATTTTATCCTTTTATAATTGTTGTGATCTTATTGGATGGTAGAATCAATTTGACAATTTTAATCACTTGAAGCCTGTATGGCAAACTATTTAATGTACAAGTAATCCTGCAAAAAGAAAACATGCATTGTTAAGTGTTGGACTTGCCTACCTTTAACTGCAACTAATCAAGCCCAAGAAAATGTAATTTGTGAATTCTGTACGTAAAGGCTGTCACATAATTTTCCCAAATGTTAAAGTGGTACTTTTCTAACCTATAGATAATACGAAATTAAATAAAACCAAGCAATACGCGTGTATATTTGATAATTAATAAAATGATAATGGAAAAGTGTGACAATGGGTGCAGGGAAGGACTGAAAAGAGCATGTAAAGTTTAAATTACCATATGGTACGACAAAAATAAAAACAGCTTAGTACGTCACAAGGTTCAAGTGAACATAAAATATTTGATCCAACGGTTGAAAAACGTACTCAGTTGCCAAAAATCCATCTGTCAGTCCACCAATAAAAATAACTTGCTGTTTATAATCACCCATCTTAAATGCAACCTGCAGAAATGAAAAATGGAAAAGATAGCAAAAAAACAGAAAAGTCAGAAAAGAAAATGAAATGTACTGAACCAGTATATATATCCAATAAACAAACTGTCTAAAGTGTAAATATACATTATAAAGAGGATGTAACAGATTATTACACTTCACTGTTGAAACCTCTATTTCTAGTATACCTTCATTTATGAAATTTTGAAGGAAAAATTATTTAAGTTTCAACTGTTCAATACCATTACTCGAAGGTACATGTCTAGGCAATAATTAACGCGATGATTCTGGCGCTTTAGGGCATGTATTTGCACATAATAGGACACCATCAAAGTATCCATATGAAAGCACCAATCTCCTAATAGAATGAAGCATTATTCTAATAGATTGTGAAGCAAAATCAAAGCCATTCATTTCTATTATATCATAGGCACAAAATAATCTCGAACAGAAAATAATCTTTAACACATCTTTTTACACTTTAAGATATCGTGGATAATTTTGTCAAACATAAAATATTCACCCCACACAAAAACTCGTTTCTTTCCTCGAAGATTATGAAAGACTAACCATGACCAAATTTTCACAATCATGATAGATAATCAAGGGGAGTCTCTCAAGTAAATTACAAATCACTCTAAAAAAACACCACCTGCATTGTCTCTCGGTAAGTTGGACAAGAGGTTTAGCCTAGGAAGTTCATAGTGCTGAGTTAAAACTATTAAATTCCAAATCACAATTACCACAACTATAAGATTAAGATCGAATCCCAGGCATGAAATATATATCCACCAAAAAATTGATTTGTTCCCAAAACCAAGGGGACAGGGCCGGACCACTAGAGGATACTGCAAAACATGAAATACGACCTAATCACCGTTTTCCAAATCATGAATTCTAATAAAAGATTTAATCTTGTTTAAGACCAATCCTCGTGTTTTCTCAGAGTCACGTACATAGAATCCATTACAAGAAATTCAATCGCCATTCCATGAAATGAAGCACGTATACGGCTATCAAATCACATTCACTGCAAGCACAAGAATAAGATAGAATCAGTGGCATGAAATATCTACCCACCAAAATTCGATTTGTTACCAAAACTATAGGGACGGGGCCTGACCGCTAGATGATAATGCAACATCAAATAAACCTAATTACTGTTTCCCAAATTCAGGAATTCTAGTAAAAGAATAATCTTGTTTAAGATCAACCCTCTTGATTTCTCATATAGCACATACACAAATCCATTCTGAGAAATTCAATTGCCATTCCAAGAAATGAAACCCATACGTGGCTATCTAATTTAGAACTGAGGCTTTAAAAGTTTCAGTCTTTTTCACTCCAAGACCACAATTTCCATCGCAAGTGAACAATCCTCTACAAGAAATTGACACCCAAAACACAAATCATATAATTAGCAATACTTCTTGAAAAAAGATTTAATCTTTTCGCTTCAAGAACAGAAATCAAACAAACACTCCTCAATACTTAATAGTAAAAATTAGAACCCATAAAATATTGAAATACCAATTCATGATATTATGAAATGCTACAACAAATCAATGAATATTCAAATCTAACCACTACTTATTTACCAAATGATTTACAATATTTCAGCCCATAGAATTCAAAAAGAAGAAAGAAAGAAAGAAAGAAAAAAATCCAGTAAAAAAGTGGACCTGGATTGGCTTGGGGCCGTACTTGAACATGACACCGCGGAACTGGCGTTTCTTGTTAATGGGTCCACCTCCACCGCCGAGGATGTCTCCGGTGGCGGCTGAGGAGGATTTACTGGCCATCTTGAAGCTGGCTGAGCGGCCGCGCACAATGCCGGAGAACCAAGAAGTGGTTGTAGATGATGCAGTTGATGTAGAAAGAGACGTCGATGAGAGATTCATATCATGATTTTCCATTAAAATTCGATGAAGTCATATTTTGACCTTTTTTGGAATATTTTTTTAGAAGGTCCCTTACTATAATTGTCAAAATTAATACAAAGTAATTTTAGTTATTATTATTTTTTTTTTTTCAAAAATACTAGTTTACAAAACACAAATTAAGATAAGCCTTTATTTAAAACCTAGTCAGTCGCCTTAATTTTTCAATTCGACCGGGTGAGTTTTACTCAAACACTATATCAACTTACCGTGTCATTTCAAAAGAATAACCTACAATACAAAATAGTTCAATTGCTTTATAAAGCAAATGTACAACTCTTATCAGTACTTTCCTAATAATTCTCTTAAACTTCCCTCATTCTCTTAAAAGAGT